>WEIS01057200.1:0-16860 GCA_013389965.1 Todus mexicanus | reverse complement strand
GTGGGGGCAGGGGTGGCATTGACTGTCTTTGCTGCAACGGGGGCGGTGCTGGAGGGGGCAGTTTTTGCAGTGCTGCTGGCAGGCGTCGGATCCTTCGCCTGCGCTTCATTTGCCTCCTGGGAAGTGGAGGGAGGTCTTTTCGGAGGAAGCAGAGGCTGCCTGGGAACGTACGGCTCCTGAGGTGGTTCCAGTTCGGGCCCAGAGTGGCTGCTGGACGAGCCTGCAAAGGGAGACAAGTTTTGGTTTTAGAGACTGGACAGCCCAGAGTGGGGTGGGAGGAAATTAGATGAGAATTCAAAACCGGTCCTGGGAGAATCTGAAGCAACTTGGGAGAATGTGAAGCAATTTTGCACACCTCTGGTTTCTTACCCTGCCTTTTCTTTGGTTCCTCAGCTGGAACAGGCTTCCTAAGGCTGGATGGTTTCGTGGCCTCCTCCTCCTGGCTGGGCAGGTTACAAACCCCGGGCCCACCGATGGGCACTGTGTGGCCGTTCTTCAGTGCAGGCGGGTTCAGCTTGTCTGGTTCTTCACCATCTGCAGGAGGATGGGAGGGGAGAGAAGCAAACAGAAAACACTCAGCAAGCAGGAGATGGAGGAGACACGTCCAAGCCGACTGAACCACCACCACCGATCCAGCTTCTCAGCTGGTCTCCAGCCTACCTTCTGCAGAAGGCCACACAACACCAGCTAGCTGAAGCTGAGCACCCTTCATTTCATTATCAACAAGGAAACCAGGACAGCACTGGAGCCCACCAAGCATTTTTCTTCCTCAGCAGCCTTTTAATCCACCGCCTTGTTTAGGAGGAAGGCTACTGCATTTAAGACCAGTATGCACAGTGCTGTGCCACAGCCCAAGAAAGCTGCAACTGTGGCTGAAAGCCTCCAGCAGCGTCTGTATCTACCCATCATTAGAGCACTCACAAATTCTTGACTGCAATAAAAATTCCAGCACTGTCCCAGTAACCCAAAGGGCAAAAAGCAATAGATTTCAATAAAGTCTTACAGTGAGTTGAAGCACTTCTATCTTCCTTCTGGTTTGACCCTGAATTTGCCACAAAAATCACCGCTCTACCCCAAACACCCCACCGCAAGGCTTATTTCCTCACTGTTTAACCTTTGTTTCAATCAGATGTAATGATACCTCCCCAGAATCTGATGTAGTTCAGGCTTTTACAGGTGGAGCTTCCCAACTGAATCAATCAATTAATCACCAATTTGATTAAAAATCCCTCACCTTTTCAATCCACCCTCTCTCAGTCAATTGCATCACGGCTCTCCCAGGTGTCAGAGCCCAGCACGCTCTGTTGCTTTGATTTTTGGTGATTTATTCCATTGCCCTCCTCTCCCTGCCATGGTATCACCTCCCCTGCCCTAACCTGTGTTACACACAAGCTGAAAGCAAAGATGCCGAGAAGCCAAAAGTTCCCTGGGCTTTCTTTTCTCTAAAACCCAGCCCTGGCTTCCGAGAAGGGATGGCAGACGGTGCTGCCTCCCTCGCGCCGCCGCTGCCCTTCCCTGCAGCGCAGGAAGCCCAGACAGCAACAAGAGGGAGTTTCCTCCTCAGGCAGGGCTGAAACTCAGGAGAGGAGCTGAGCCCGAGCTTTTTATAGCAGCAATCGCCTCTGGCTAGTGGAAGGTTTCAGCAAGGGAGATGGGAACGGTCTGATCTAGCTTTCCTCACCACTCAGACCTTGCCTGCCCTCCTCTGGAACACTCCTGATGGCCTTCTCACACCAGCTCACTCCTGACTTCAGTTCCAGTGACCTCCTTCAAGGTCAAGACAGTCCAACACCATCATCTTCTCTCCTTACTGTGGACAGCCACCAGCCCAGAGAGCGGCAGAGCTTCCTCTCCTGACTGCACCAGCTACACCTCCTCCCTACCTCCTCGCTCACTCCTCTCCGAGGATTTCCAGCGTGTTTTTCTCTCCCCTAAGAAAATTAACTGATCTTGTAAGAGCAGGTTTTAAAACTGCAAGCAAACACAACAACCTACCACCACCGTCTCATGACTGCCCGGGTGTCTTAAACTCGTCGAAGGGATTAAGATAATGCGCTCTCTAATCTAACCCTCCTGACAACGCCGACGGCTCCCTCATACCTTGGGGTTGCACTTTGCCCACGTTACAGCCATCTTCTGCTTCCTAAGCCAGGTCAGATGACTCAAAGCACAAAATAATTCCACCTCGTAGCCACGCTCCTGTTACACCCTCACAGTTTGGAAGAGCTCTCCTCTGTCATCTCTAGCTGGAAGCTTGCTCCCCAAAGCCTTTGATCTCTCTCCCGCAGTTTCATGCTGTGACCTCATACACTTCTGTACCCCGGTGAACTCTTCCTGCAGCCCAGCACTCACAGCCTCGGGTGGTTGTAGGTGCCTTTCATTAGCGTAGCTGCAAACAACTGCGTTCAGACTTTTCCCCTCAGTTTTGCTTTCAGTGGTTTGGTCCGAAACCCACATTTTCACCCTCACTTTGCATCTTTCCTTAGAAGAACCCTGACATTTGCGCTAGGTTAAGGCTCCTCTGCAGCTTGTCTTTGGGGTGCAAATCTACACCACTCTAAGCCAAAGACCACACTGCCCCCCAGCCAGGCAGGCTGCTGTCCCACCACATGTTCCTGTCCCTTCCCCTGCCCCTATATCACCCGGCACACAGCCAGACCATGGAATCATGGACTGGTTTGGGTGGGAAGAGACCTTTGAAGGTCATCTCATCCAACCCCCTGCAGGAAGCAGGGACATCTGCAACTAGAGCAGGTTGCTCAGAGCCCCCAACAACCTCCCCTGCAATGGGGACAGGGATGGGGCAGCCACCACCTCTCGGGGCAACCTGGGCCGGGCTCTCCCCACCCTCAGCACCAACAACTTCTCCCTTCTCTCCACTCTCAATCTCCCTCTGGCAGTTCCAACCCAGCCCCCCTTGTCCTGTCCCCACAGGCCCTGCTCCAAAGTCTGTCCCCATCTTTCTGCCAGGCCCCTTGAAGCCCTGCAAGGCCCCCCGAAGGTCTGTGCGGAGCCTTCTCTTCTCCAGGCTGACTAGGTGACGGTGATGAGATGAACTGATCTGGCTGAGATCTTATTTTGTTATTTGACATTGGGGATGACAGAAAAGGGGATAAAACTTCTTTGACAGCAGGGCAAGCTTCAGTAAGCTTTGCTGTGACTATGACACCAAAGCATGAACATCTCATCTGTAACTCTTTGAGGAAATGCCCTGAACTAGGCAGCTAAGAAGTCCTCAGCTGGTTTCTTTTCCCAAACCTAAGGCCTCGGAAGCAGAGCTGCAAGGTCAGCATCTCCCCCTCAGTGGTTGGAGCAGAGTCTGGAGTGCGATCAGATCAAGCTGGTGAGTGCAAGCGTGACAGAGGAGCTCAGCAGGACAAGATGAGGCGGCTGGAGCAGGACACATACAAGAGGGACGTGATGGGAAGTGACACACAGAACACCCGTCCCCTCCCTGGCGGCAGCAGGCGGGATGATGTCCAGGACAGGCATCCTCCCAGCTGGACAAGCTGCCTTCCTTGCCAGGTTCAAAAGTCAGGGCAGAGCGCATTGAGAAGGGCAAGACAGACGGACAGGAACCACATTAGTGAAGAGCTCTGAAATTTGTCTCCCAAAAAAGAACGGCTGCACGGGTGAGGATTTGCCCGAGGAAGATCAGCCCCCCCAAAACACAGACAGGAGGAGGAGAAGGTCATTTGCAGACTCACCCTGCTCAGGGTCTTCCAACAGAACCCCTCTTTTTACCAGCTCCTCTCTTGGCTTTCGCATAGAAATCTTTCGTTCTAAAACTGATATTAAATTGAAAAAAAGCACTCAGAACACAGGGTAAGCCGGAAGGTCAAGAAGATAATTTTTGTTGCTCTTTTTTAAAAGGGATCCTCTGGAGAAAATAAAAGGGCTTCAGATGTCCCTGTTGTTGCCCCGATCAAGAGGAGGGAGGAGGGACTGCACGTTCAGGCCTGCACTTCACACCCGATCGGTGATCGTGGAGCCAACGCTCCCTCCCCGCAGCTGCTCAGGGAGGTTCCTTCCAAGAAAGGAATTCATTTGTCTGAAACCGCCGCTCCACGGCAAGGTGTTTCTGGAGAGACTGCAGGTGCCAGCCCATCACCAAAGCCACGTTTGGGTTCTGACACGTGTCAGGGCTCAGGCTTGTGACTGTGAGCCTTCCTCACCGGCCAGGCGGCTAACGGCAGGTTGCCCAAGCGGAGGAAGGGACTCCCACCCAGCCCCGATTACTCTACCTTCCGAAGTCTCCTTAAATTTGTCACTGCTTTTCTTTTTCCTCCACTTCCAGGGTTTGAAGATCTTGCCAAAGCTTGAGAACTTGCTTTTCCTCTTGGTCGGAGGCGTGGTATCACCCGATTCCAAGACGTCTACCCCCATGCCGGTGTCAGCTGGGGGGTGCTCCACCTCTTCGGCTGCACGGCAAAGAATAAAGAAGTTACGTTCATGCTGCAGACACCAGCTGCCATCTCCCACCAGCCTGCCCCGCACACGTTCATGCAAGGAAGGCAGCAGGACTCATGGCCTCGTGTGACCCGGCAGTGTTCCACACGAGACAAGAGCGAGGCTTCCGCCGTTAACCGTGCAAAGGGCGACCGAGCAGAGGCTTTCTAAGGAAACACGGATTAGTTTCAAACTGCATCGTCGCAGCTTTGCCCGAGGAACACAAACGGCTCTGCTGCAGTTTCTCATCTTCAGCTGGAAGCGACTGGTGCTAAGACACAAGTAACGGCACAGGCACAAACACCTTCCAGACTGCAGAGCTGACTTTCACGACTCCCAAGTTGCCGGAGCCGTTCCAACAGCTGTATGTGCTACAACCCAGCCTCCCTGCCTCTTCCCTCTAGAAATAAGGCCAAGCAACGCCAGCCAAGAGCAACAACGCCACAGGAAAGCAACACAATACAGGCCTGCGCTCCACCTACTGTACTCCAAATCTCTGGAGAACAACACGGAGGTGGGAAGGGACATGCAAAAAACCCCCAAAAAGCAACTCGCTGCAATAATAATAATAAAAAAAAAGCTCATAAAGAACTTGCGAAGCAGAACCAGAGCACGGAATGCGAAGCTGGCGACTGTCAGCTGCAGCTCTCCTGGTGTTGCTGCGCTCGGGGTATGTGATGAAACATAAGGGAACGGTTACAAACAGCAGAGTCTAGCAAAGCCTGTGCAAAAATGAACCCCAGAGTGTGCACAACCTAAGTGAAGCCAGCTGGTGGCCCCTGCTTCATGCTCTTCGTTTACAGACCGAGAGTCCCTCAGCTTCAGCGCTGCCGAAGCCAGGAGCGCCCGAGCCGCGGCGCAGAGCTCCGTGCAAACACAGGGGATGGAGAGCGGGGCTGCCAGACCTTCCCGCGGCCCTGCCCAGCCCTGCAGAGGTGCCGCTGTACATATCGTGCTTGTGTGTTTCATTTCTCAGCCTCCAAGTCAAATGTGCTGGAGTTTGGAAGCTGCTCGGGATCACCAAAGACGTTCTCGTCAGCTTCAGACGAGCCTGCGTGATGGGTGCCTGCTGCAAAGACAATACCCCACAGGCCACGCAGAAGGTTCAGCCAAGAATCCCATCTCCTCGGGCTAAGAGATTGGGCAAGGAATTACTGGGGAAAGACGTTCTGCACATGGGACAAAGAGCTAACAACAGCTCTGCTGGATCCTACAAACACCCAGTGAGGATACGGAGCCAGATGTGGAANCGCAGAACCGGTGAAAGGCTGAGGCTGGCCAATGCTTATTTGGAAAAAAAAATTAGAAAAATCAAGATCAATTCAGTATCTGAGCTGCTGCTTTAAAAGAAATAAATCAAGATCAATTCAGCATCTGAGCTGCTGCTTTAAAAAGGTCTGGCTCCATAACAGGAGAGAAATTAGGTGGAAAGTAACATACGAGATATCGGCACCGATCTGGGGCTTCTGCAGCTCTATTCTCTGATTTTGTGCTGGGAGGGAGGGAGGGTGGGAAGAAATGGGGACAAAAAAAGGAAAAAAAAGGACATTTTAAGCTCCTAGGAACCCAAGACGAATTGTCTGGATGTTTAGAGGCCCTTTTTTTTCAGAAATTAGACCATTAGTTGTACATGTCATTTCAGAAGCGATATTATTCACCGTGGACAACGGAGCGTTCCCAATGCTCAGCAGGCAGGGGAGGCCACTGGCCAGGCACAAGCTGCGGGCTGAACCTGGAGCCCAAAGGCTCTTCCCTCACCTTTCCGAGGAGCTGTAAGAGCACCGAAGCTCGTAGCGACCTCACTTCGTACAGATCCCTTCCCCGAACGGCTCTTAGGAATGGCGCTGATGTGCCGCTCGCCACCCAAGGCGTCACCGCTGCTCTAAAGCAGGAGGAGTTACTAAAAGAAAACTCAACCCTCAAGTCTGCAGATTCATGAAGAGAGACCTCAGAGCAGGCTGTGGCGTCTCCATTGCCAATCAGAGGGAGGACAACAAGCGCTCCCCCGCCACAGCCACGTCCCAGCAGCTACGGAGGAACCGTGGCCGTGAAAGGATGAGCCGAAACTCCAGACACACGATATCCCCCGAGCAGGAGCAGCAAGGGAGGAGGGAGGGCCCGCATAGGAGTTTTACTCCAGGCGGAAGAAGCTCTTTCAGCAGCTCCTGCAGCCCAGGTCTGGCTGTCAAATCAAATACCATCTCAGGGTGGAGCTTCACTCCAGGTGCCCGACTGCCAGGAACTGCAACCATGCAGCTCATGCACAAGCCGTTGCACAATGACCTTCAGCATCGGTGGCGAATAACCCGGCTCTTGCTTCTCTGCAGTGACTCCATCACAGAATGGGCACAGCAAGGCGGGGGGTGAAGAACCCTCTGGAGCTCCTCTGGTGCCACCGCCCTGCTCCAGCAGGGTCACCCCGAGCAGGGGGCCCAGCATCGCAGTGTCCAGGCGCGCTTGGAATCTCTGCACAGAAGGAGACTCCACAACCTCTCTGGGCAGCCTGGGCCAGGCTCCAACGCCCTCCCCCCAAACAAGTTGCTCCTCCTGCTCAGCTGCAACCTCCTGGCTTCCAGTTGGTGCCCGCTGCCCCTTGGCCTGGCGCTGGGCACCCCTGAGCAGAGTCTGGCCCCAGCATCTTGCCCCCCACGGGCCCTTGAGCTCTTGCTCAGCATTGCTCAGCTCCCCTCTCAGGCTGCTCTTCTCCAGCTCCACAGCCTCAGGGCTCTCAGCCTTTCCTCCCCAGAGATGCTCCCAACTGTGAGGAGATTTCTGCTGTGCATCAGGTCTTGCCCAACACGAAAACACTCGGTTTTGCTGCTTTATTACTGGTTCTGTGTCTAAAATCAGCCCCCAAGAGGGGCAGACAGCCACACCACGTAGCCCTTCATAGCACAGTCCAAATCATTTTCACCACCTCTTTGCTCTGTGTAGAATAAAACTTGACACATGTTGCTAAAGAGGTTGAACATCCCGAGCCCACTGGGCAATCCTGCTGCCACAAAACCAGTTTCCCTCCCAGATATAAGACGGGACTCACTCCATCCAGCTCCCTGGAGCCCTGGCAATGCCCTACCACCAAGCTCTTCCTCTTACCACCCCTAATCACCACCGGGACACAGACATTTAAAACAGTCTGTTGTGATGCAATTAGCAATTACACTTACTGCTAATTAGCGGGTGGATCGGCAGCTACAGGTGAAGCTCCAGCTTTGCCGAGCTGCGTTTGAAAGAACCTCATTGTTCAGAGTTTGTTCACCTTAAATAGTGCTCAGGCTCCCCTAGAAAAGGACGTTCCCTTCCATTCCCAGCCCCTTTCCGGCTCAAATGTCCATGAAATGGTGCAGAGAGGATATTTGGTGCCTGAGCTGCCTCTGCAGTGAAGAGAACCTTGGCAAGGTGGGTTGACCAACCCCTGAGCCTCCGCCTGCTCTGCTCTACAAGGTACAGGAGGGTCTCTAAGCTGCTTTGCAATGAAGGCAGAACCTCCTCCTTACCCCAGTCATGCACTAGGAAACTGCTGAGGAACCACAGCGCAGTGACTGGGTAAAGAAATGGAGCAAAAAAAAGACAAAACGGATTTTAAGTGAAGGGTGAGCAGCGCCAGGGAGCTGATGCCCTCGCCCAACCTGCCCCTTGCTCAGCACCGCAGCCGTTTACCTGCATGCCAAATCTGTGTCCAAGGCACCAGCCTCTCCTTTGCTGTGGTCCCAGTCTGGAAAACCCGTTTAAAATTTATAAAAAAAGGTTAAACGAGGTCATGCAGGCTGAGGTGAACCCAGGGGACTCCTCATTAGAAGGTCAAGAGCTTTCTAATAAGCTGGTCCCTAACGTGCCCCCGATGCCAAAGCATGGCCTTGATTAACCTTTTCCTGAGGAAAAACTTCTTAACTTCTCTCCTGTGAGGGTGTTGGAGCCTGGCCCAGGCTGCCCAGAGAGGTTGTGGAGTCTCCTTGTGTGCAGAGATTCCAAGCGCGCCTGGACACTGCGATGCTGGGCCCCCTGCTCGGGGTGACCCTGCTGGAGCAGGGGGGTGGCACCAGAGTAGCTCCAGAGGCCCCAGCCAACCCCCACCGTGCTGGGGTTCTGCAAGAACTATTAGAAGCACCCACTTCAGAAACATGACCCTGAAGCAGAGCGAGGCCCCGCAGATCCCCCCCTGACACCATCCCACCACACGTACCACAATGACCTGCAACACAGTCCCAGCTGAGGGAAACTCTGGGATAAAACATCTGCTGCAGCTTCTGCACAGTGCCCCAGGCAGGCACGGGTGCTTCTGCCTGGGGCAGAGCCCTGGGACCCAGCAGGGCTGGGGAGGGAGCTGTGCCCTGGCGGCCACCTCCCAGCTTCCCTACCCGAGCCTGCCGCCATCTCAGATCTTCTCCTCGAAATGCTTAACATGTCCTGATCCTGTTCCATCAAAACAAGCAGGTGAATTTGAGCTGTTGAAACAGCAGATTTGTGTTAATCCAAAATGTTTAGACTGAAATAGTCGAGAGAAACGTCACAAAATTGGCACAGCCTGGGAGACACAAGGCGGCAGAAAGCTCCAGCAGCGCCAAGCAGCTCGGGATGCAGCTCTCCACCAGTATGCCCGGCCAGCTGGTCTTTCAAACTCTTCCTCTGCAGACTGCTACAAACAAAATCCCAGTATTGTGGGGGCTGGCAGGGCCCTCTGGAGCTCCTCTAGTGCCACCCCCCTGCTCCAGCAGGGTCACCCCGAGCAGGGGGCCCAGCATCGCAGTGTCCAGGCGCGCTTGGAATCTCTGCACACAAGGAGACTCCACAACCTCTCTGGGCAGCCTGGGCCAGGCTCCAACACCCTCCCCCCAAACAAGTTGCTCCTCCTGCTCAGCTGCAACCTCCCGGCTTCCAGTTGGTGCCCGCTGCCCCTTGGCCTGGCGCTGGGCACCCCTGAGCAGAGTCTGGCCCCAGCCTCTTGCCTTGTGGATATTTCTATTCACATTTACCCCAAGTTTTGCCATTAAAACGCAGGCAGAAGCAGCTCTTCTCCTGCTGCTCCCTGCATTAGGTGCAGACTGTTGTGCAAGAACATGGGTGGTGTTGATGTATCATGATAACGTCTTTCCAGAGAAGAGAAACCATTTCAGTAGGAGCTGGAGACTTCAGCTGGTCTCCAAGCCTGTCACGCAGCCAGCAAGTGGCTGCGGTGCTGCACGTGTCATCTGCTCCCAGAGCTTCTGCCAGGCTTGGGGCTGCCTCTCCTATCAACGATGGTAAAGCTTCTACTTTACCACTGCTCTCCGTGGGTCAAACCAGCAGAGCCAGGATCTGTGAGGTCAGTTAAAGCCACCAGACGTGTCCACGCTGCAGCCAGGCACACAGGAGGCTCAGCAAGCGGCTGCCCAGCTGGCCTTTAGGACATACCATCGTGGAAGTGTAATGGTTTAATGGTCACACCATGGTCCAAGGGAGGAGAAGGCACCACGTGAACAAATACAGTTCACCCCACCTTCAGAGTTCAACCACCAGAACACCCTTTGGTTCAGCAATGCCCTGGCAGCCGAGAAAAAGGCACACGGGAGACTCCAGGTACCGACACAAATAACCAAGAAGCACTTAAGGATCTCACACGGAAGATTCCTGCAACAGCTCCTGAGATATCAACGCCTCTGAGGCACAGTAGTGGAAAAACCAACATTAAAATCCCACTGCATCTGCTGTAGGTCGTTGCAGAATTAATCCTGGTGGTCTTTTAAACTGTTTTTAACTCAGGCCACCCACCACCAAAAGCCACCAAGGCCACAGAGAAGCTGCGTTTTGTTTTTAACTGGCACATCATGACATAAGCTTAGAAAAAAAAAATAAATCGTTTCAAGGTCCAAGTCAGAGACCCCAACAAAGCAAGACTGAGGCCTGCGAAGAAATCAAAGGATTGAATCCCAGCTGCTGACAATTGATATTCTATTGCTTTATGCCTGGGAGGAGAATGACTGATTTGCAGAGATGATGAGGAAAATGGCCCAATCCTTGAAGGGTGAAGGGTCAATGAGCACCAGGACTGGATCGCAGACTGAAGCTGTTTGGAAAAGACTAAGAACATGCTGCTTTTCTCCCCAAAATCTCTCTGCAGACACCCAAGAGCTGGTGGAGCAGACCTGAACTCCAAGAGAAGATGTGTCGCGCTACAACGGGCTCTTTGCCCTGTTCAGAGATGCAAGATCTGTTAAATTCTCTCTTCACGAAGACACATCCTCACAAAGGAAATGAGAAAGCATCAGCATTTTGCTTTCTAACCAGGTTTGCATAGTGTGGAAATCATAGAATGGGTTGGGTTGGAAGGGACCTTAAAGATCATCCAGTTCCAACCCCCCTGCCATGGGCAGGGACACCTCCCACTAGAGCAGGTTGCTTAGAGCCCCATCCAACCTGGCCTTGGACACTCCCAGGGATGGAGCATCCACAGCTTCCCGGGGCAACCTGGGGTAGGGTCTCATCACCCTCAGTGAAGAACTTCCTAATTTCTTACCTAAATCTTCCTCTTCCAGTTTGAAACCATCACCCCTCATCCTGCCAAGGGGGAACAGCTTCAAATCACGAGCTTGAGCCAGATTCTTTCCACCTGCACACCGCAGCTCACCCAGAACCTGACCCATCCCTTATCCCTTTCCACAAATCCCAGAGTTTCTGTTCACAAGGAGCTCACTGGGCATTTGTGTGTCTCGGCCGTAGCCTCGAGGCTCCCATCTGGACAGAACCACAGCAGCGAGACGGCGCTGGAGCAGAAGCCGGTGGAAACGCTTAGCTGGGAGCCGCGAGCACTCCGACCAAATTAGGCTCTTCAAGGCCACGGCAGCAACTCCGGATGCTTCTACTTAATCACCTTTATTTCCCTACGTTACACACACCCTGCAGTTCTGCTGTCGCACCAGCCCAGAAGGTGCAGCGGGAGCTTCTGCGGAGAACGGGGCTGCTTGTTACACTCCAAAGGTGTGCTGGACAACCAGGTCCGGCGGCTACAGCGGGACCGGCTGCCTCGCATCGCGAAGCCTGCGCAGGATCCCCACCAGCTCCCGCCGTGGGACCGCAACCAACCCTCCCCGTTGCCAAAACAGTGGCGTTGATGCACAGGCTGGAGAATAACAACTCGGCTCCCTCTTCTTCGGCTTTGTTGTGCCGGGCAGAGCGGTTCAGAATCCAAAAAAAAGCTTTTCAAGCAAACAGCGACAACTCGGGGAAGGAAAAAAAACCGAAACAAACAAAGGCTCTTTTGAGGGAAATGCTGTTAAGGTTAAAGTATCAAAAAAAGCACTTTAGGTGAATGTTTCTAAGCTTCCTACAACAGGTTTTAAAACTTCACGTGCGTTTCCTGAATGGGCCAGGGAAGCCGTGAATCCTGACCTTAAAGCAATAAATGGCCGCGGTCACAAACCAGCCTCAAATAGTCCCAACCCTCCCCTCGGCTTCTCTTTCTTTTGTACTTTTCTAATCACCATAATCTTCACAAGACTTCTCTTTTCAACCACCGCCTGCCAAAAAAAATGAATGCAAGAACCTTCTCTTCACGTCCGCAATTTATTCAGTGGGAGCTTCTGAAGCTGGGCCACCAGAAAAGGCTCCAGAGAGCAAATAACCAGTTGAGGGAACACCAGGTCTGCTGGGCTCTGGTCTCCAGCAAAGAACAAATGTCATTACACCAAGAGAGCCTGAAAATTGCCACCGTTGCTGGTGCTTAATAAGAGAAAGAACCTGTCCAGTCTTGGGCTATCTCTTAAATCCAAGCAGAAGATGCTATTAATCTCCACCAACCGTAAGAATATGACTGAAGTTTTACTTCTCCCTTCCACTCTTCTCAATACTATTTATTTTTAGCAGCTCTTGAACAAGATGAGCTGGAGTGAACCGGGGGCGAGGGGGAGAGAGAATCCCTGGTTTAACCTGAGCCCTACAAATACCTGGTAGATTCGAAGTTATAGAAGTGAAAAAGAACAACAAAAATAACGAAAGAATCTGCACCTCGGGGAGCTCTCCATGGGCAAACGTCAAGTGTTTCTCTAAAAAAATCAGATAATTCCACTTCACAGATAAGAGCAAGGAGCTGAGCCCAGCCAGCTGACAGCGAGTTGGTGCGAGATAAAAGGGAACAGCACGACGAGCAAAGTCTCCTCTTACAGCCCGCGCATCGCCGGCTCCGCGCCGGGACCGGCTCCCAGGACAGAGGCTGGCAATACCAGTGACCGACCCACAGCGCTCTGGAAGTCCAGAGCTCAGAGCAAGCTCGTGTTTACTACGGCACAATAGCACAGATACCTCAGGGAGCAGAGAAACAAGTGGGAAGAGGACTGGCCAAGCCCCTTCTCCCCCCTAAATCCAGCAACGCTATGCACAGGGAGGTGATTCTGAGCAGCCTTGGTCCAGGTAGACCATTGGGGCCGGCGCCTGCCCCGCTCAGGGGAATTTTACTGCTGTCCAAGCGCTCTGCAAAGCTCCTGTCCCTGAACCTGCCCACACGTGACAGAGGCTGCCCCTAAAACCAGCAGCTCGCAGCCCGTCAGCAGAACATGTTGCACAGGGATCGCATGTGACACGAGTAACAGAAAGGAAGGAAATGGTTATTTCTCCGTTTCTCTTCCCAGCTCCCCAGCCAGGCGCAGGTTACACAAGCCCCGCATTCCACTCCTCCCAATTCCTTCGTTTCACCTGCGATCCTGCCCCGCCGCAGCCCCAAAGCTCCCTCCATCTCCCCTGCCCTCCATTACTCACCGAAAGCAGCTGGATTTACCGGTCTTGAGAAGTGCGGCTGCCCCATTAGATTCTTTCCTAAGCAGCTCCCCGGGAGGAGGCGGGAGAGGGAGAAGGAAGCAAAAAAAAAGTCTACCCTGAGCGAGCACTTTAGCTCTTTAAAAATGATAAATCCACGTTTCGGACGAGGAAAGAGCCCGGCGAGCGGGGCCGGCTGCCAACTCTCAGGCAAGGGCACAAGGGTTGGATGATCCAGAACGGGTCCTGCTCTCCCCAGACCCCATGGCCGGGCACTTGATTCTCATAACTCGGCGTCGGTGCCAGCTCCAGCTCCGGCTCCCTTCGCGCAGGAATGCCTGTCATTCCAGAGCCGAGCGGGCTAGGGCCAAGCTCAGGAAGGGGAGGAGACAGCCAGCCACGCTCCAGCCTCTTAGCTGCATAATCCAAATCATCAACACCCCTCGCTCCTTCCTCGCATCAAGTTGAGCAAGAAAAGCGAAGAGCGATGAGCAAGGGGAGAGGTAGACGGGGACGTTTTGCTCAAGGAAGAGCTTGGGGAAGCCATGGACAGCAATATACGGAAGAGTTTCACCTCCCAAATGGGATCCAGGGGGTAATAATGTACCTGAAACGGGCAAATACAAACCAGGGTGGTCCTGGGAGAGGAAGTGTGTAGGACTCTATCTAAGCTGTGCTAGCCTGAGAGTTAAGGGAACCTCTAACAGAGGTATAAATAAAAGAGAGAGATATAAACCTCTGTTTTGTTACTCGCCTAGCCAGACATGTAATAAAATACAATTCCTCTCTCCGCTGAAGGTACCAGGAAGAAGGTAGGAGCAGGGAGCGTGTCTCTTCATTCAATTTAAATTTCACAAAGGCAAATTTAAATTTAACAAGGGAAGTAAGAGTTTAAATTTTGATCGGTGCGTCACGTCTTGATGGTTAAGGTAACAAATATTCCCCTCAGCATTTGCATCACAGTAACAAAGAACTCCAGAGTTGAAACGTGTCCACTGGGATTCTTTTGCTTTCTGTGTTAGGGTTTCAGGGAACCTCCAGATCATTTGCACACCACAGAGGAGCAGGAAAACCTTTAGTCATCCAGAAGCTTCATCTCAACCGAAGGGAAAAGGAAAAGCCAATTGTCTAAACCATACAGGAATTTGCTGCAGCGTCACCCCAGTGACTATCCGGGAACCTGGACCCAGCTGACCCAGCCAGGTTTGTTTTCTCTCCCCGTGACAAAAAGCAGCTGGAAACATCCCAAGATTTGCTGCAGCCCTCGAGGTCCCTGCCCCGTGTCAGCCCAACAGCCGCAGTGCTTCAGGATCACCGAGTATCCCGCAGGCAGCCGGAAGGAGCTCAGGACAAGCTCAGGACTGCAGCAGTCCCAGGAGCAAACCCCTTCTATTCTGGGAAACAACCAAGCCCAAGGTTGTCACTTTGGGCTGGTGCAGCTGGGAACGATCGATGGTGCACGTTAGTCGGACACCCGCAGTGAACACAGTAGCCAAGATCACAGTCTGGGGCAGTTCTGCAGCCAACACATGCCAGGCAAGGCAAGATGAGAGCCTTGATACCTGATAAAACTCCACCTAAGCCGCAAACACACCTGGCAGATGTTGGTGCTCTTGGTTCCTCCACTAAAAACACCATCGGAAAACTTGCAAATCCCATTCCTCTCTTCCGAAGCACAACCGTAAAAAGACGGGAGGAAGCAGGACACCTCTGGACCTTTTCCACCAGCGCCCTGCTCATCCTCAACCCCTGCCTGGCGAGCAGATGACCACCATCCCCACTGGCAGCCGGAGCAGGTGGAGGAGCCCGGGATCCGCAGACACGTGGGGGTGGAAGAGCAGCAAATAGCTCTCACCTCCCTCGCGCAGAGCATATGGACGTTCCTGAAAGCGTTGCTCTTCTCGGCCTCCCACCACCAGACAACCCTGCGCTCGGAAGAGAAGCCGGCGTTTGTCTGGTCGGCCCCAGCAGTGAGTCTTCCAAGAGCTTTTGATTTTTATTGTGGGCTATTCCCACCCCGATTCTCAGGCGTGCTCCACCTCACTTCAGACTCTTTGCTTTCAAACAAAGAGAAGCTATTTTAAAGCCATTTAACTACGCTGCCATCTGGCAGGGACCCACAAAGTTCGGAGATAGAAGCTGGAAGACTTCTCCGAGTCTGTAAATCAGCTGCCCAGCTTGGAAGGAGGTCTGGAAAAAATCTCCCTGCATCTGGGAACGCTACAGAATGCTCAGCGCTGCACCTCGACTCACATGAGAAAAATCCGTGTTTCAAGCAAGGACAAGCGACAATCATAGAAACATGGAATCATTTTGGTTGGAAGAGACTTTTCAGATCATCAAATCCACCCATTCCCCCAGCGCTGCCAGGGCACCACTGCCCCGTGTCCCTCAGCACCACATCTCCACGGCTTGGAAACCCCTCCAGGGATCAGGGGGACTCCACCCCTGCCCTGGGCAGCCTGGGCCAGGCCTGGGCAACACTGCACATGAAATTCCCACCTGGTCTCCACAAGGCACCTCTGATTGACTTACTCTGATTGATAAATGTCCAGAATTCTCATAATAATGCAGAAGGGCCACCTGCCTTAGCTGTGCAGCAACCAGAAGAAATCAGAGCAAAGCTTTTACTTCTCAGGAACAGGTGAAGACCTTTTGGAGAAGGAAGAGCTTGGAATAGCAAAGAGCTTTCTACAGGAAAGCAAAAAAGGGATAAGGCTTAGTCCCTTCAGGATTTTCTTCTTAAACTGTAATAACCAAGAAATCTCAGCTCTATGAAAACCTTACAGGATTTCAGGACAGTCAGATGGCCAAAACCCAACAAGATGATCGGTCACAGGCAGTAAACGCCCAAGAAGTGGGGTAAGGTGGGGGCAGTTTCACTTCCTCTCCATCCAGCCCAACATCCCATTAAAAACTTGTCCCTCACAGGGTAATAGTCTGCCTATACACATGGAAAAAAGGAACTCTTCTGGATTGTTTCACTTGAAAAATCTAATGAAAGCCGTAACGAGCACCAATATTAGCTCCTCTAATAAAGACACTGTTGTTCACATGTCGGTTCACCCCGACGTGAAACGCCGCATTCATCTCCACTGACTCAGACATTTACGTTCCATGATTCAGCCACAGGACCATTAAGAAGGACTCCTGAATTATCCCATCCGGGCAGACGGAGCTTAGCTGTCGAAAACCAGCGATACTGGGCGTTCTCCTTTAGAGCCCATCAGCAAGAGGCAGCTCCAGGGAGGTTTTCAGGCTCTTTCCTTTGCCAGAGATGCACCCACCTGAAACACCAACGGTACCAGTTCACCAGGAGGGTGGGTGGGGAGAAGAAAAAGCAGCAGCACCACGACACTGGATGCATTTCCCCACTATCTGTTTGCTCGCAATCCTCAGCAGCTCTGGCAGAACAAGAAATATATCCCAAAAATATACATTATGTACACAGAACAGCTCCGGCCGCCTAAAGGAATGATCATTTTGGGGCCGCGCTCCAGCAACGGAGCATGTGGCAGAGTTATTAACTACGAGAGCAGAGCGAGGGAAAGCGAGCGGGTGGGAAGCCGTGTAGTCAGTTTGGAAGGTCTCAAGCCAAGGCAAAGTGACGCTTTTCCTTTCTCCTCACATGGTATTGAAAGTCAGGCCGATAGGCGGTGTGGAAATGGAAAAATGGTTTATTTATAA
>WEIS01057197.1:5820-23757 GCA_013389965.1 Todus mexicanus | reverse complement strand
CTTAAGACCATGAGGACCCCCAGGACAATCCTTCTGGAGTCCGAAGATGACAGACACAAAGCAGTTAAGATCAAAAGACGCGATCCACTTTCCTGGCAGACAATATTCAACATGGGTGCCAGAGACACTTGCTAAGGGGACTCCTGAAGTGCCAAATCCTTGTTGACATTCAGATCATTAGCCTTTATCCCCAACTTCAACACCGCTGAAGTCTCAGAAGCCACAAAGCCAAGCAGTAGGCTTGGGCCTACACCTGTGACAGGGAAAGGGACTTATAAGCTAATCCCAAATAAAACAAAACTGCTGTGTAGTTCTGCTGCACTGCATTCCTACAACCCTCTTCAGTGGATCTTCACAGTGATTCCAGAAACACCTATGAAAAGGTAAGACCTTTAGCACCCACTGCTACCTCAGGCTGGCCAGAGACCCCAGAGAGGACTCTGAAATCTTCAAGACTTCTGCATTGTGACACATGAGTAAAAGACATTTACAAATTGCTTCTAGCAAGATCTTGTACTGCTTCATTCACATACAACTGCTTTGGATTATTTTTTGATACCATGCAACACCATGGTAAAATGGACATAAAACACTGGCACAAGCTCTAAGCCAGAATTACTTTTTTGTGGACCCATCCTTGCCCTGTTTTTGCAATGAGTTATCCTTAGGTTTCACAGTTATAACCAAAAGACAACAGCCAAATACATTTAGTGTTTTGTGCTCATGTGCTACCTTCCCCAGATGTTCTTCTTTTTTCCTCTTCTGCAGGAACGTTGAAGTTTACTGTGTATATGAGGAAAGGTTTAGAGACTAATGTACAGGCATCTGAGTATGTCCTGCAAGTGTGTCCCCTTGTAATTCTGGGGAAAATGCCCTAATTCTGCTGGAGATCACCAAGGTCATTTGTGTAGCCGTAGAGTGTAGCGGTTTTTTTTGGGTCCTCAGCTGCACGCTATGGCCATGCCTATCCTGCTGAAGCTAGCCATAAGACACACTTTGACTCAGTAGGTTTAGGACTACTGATTCTGAAAATCCCATTCGTGGGATACCACCTTTACCTTCAAAGGGTAATTAGAATAGCAGTTCAACCTACATACTCAACACTGGGTAGTAAGCTAAGAGCAGAAGGATGTTTGTAGTGTTCCTTTCTACTTTCAAGCTTTTAGAGGAGAAACTACCATTTTGATTGCTACCAAAAGGTCACTCACACTGACTAGAGATTAAGATGAACAAAAGGCAGCTGGTTTGGGGAACTCTCCGTTTACACACTTTATAACACCGTCTGATTGAAATTACAAGTAAAAAGACAGCAGGATTACGCACAAACACCTCACAACCCCAAAACTTCAGTGTTACTAGTGAATAGCTCCCATATCCGGGCTCCAAAAGACTGCAAGTGACAAACCAACATCATTTAGTAACAAAACATGGCCTTCAAGTCTGTGAAAAACAGCAACTCGCTGGCTGTACCAAAGAGCTCTATTGATGAAAACAGTAGGTGGAACAAGAGAATGGAGGAACAGCAAGGATGGGGTAAAGGTACATTCTAGTGCGTAGAAGAACTGATGAATTTGCCATTCAAATATCTGCCAACTCAGAGTGGAAAGACCACTTCCCTTGCATTCTGAGCAGCATCGTACATTTCTCTTCAGACTATGATACCATCAAAGCCCAGTGTACTTCCTGTGTGGTACGCTGTCCCTTGGCTTTTAAAAGACAAAACCATCTAACTTATGTATTTTCACACGAAGAACCTCTGACCCCATGTGTCTGAGGCACGACGCCCTACTGCTGCACCACACATTTCTCTGCTTTGCGAGCAGCCAGAGCATCACGGCATCATTTGAACAGTCAGATTTACTGCAAGGTGATGCTACAGGACAGCGTAGGTTTGAGCTTCCTCGGGGTGGGTGAGAGTGTAGTAAGCTGAGTAAGCTGCTGCTTAAGGCATTAATCCAAGGGCACACTTGAAAGGGTGAACACTACAACAGACTATAGTCTTCCCTGTCTTTGAGAGTGGTAACTTACCCATGCAATCGCAGAGGTTTTGGAATGAAGATTTTCAGATGTGCACAGCCCTTGTCACTACCTGAGCTCCACACAAGGACCATGTATTATTCTCCATTCCTAGTAGCACCCCCAGATGAGCCCCAATCCTCAATGTGCTGCAGACAGTGTATTTCCCACATGGCCCCTGAAAGGCAACCTTGTGTTGCTGCTCCTTCTTGGTACAACAGCTGCAGGGTAAGAGTGCCGAGTCCTAGTTTCAAGCTTTTTGTTTCAGAGTCTCATCATTTCCCATCATGAGCTGGGTAGGGGGAGATAAAGGCCGTCAGTCTGTCTGCAGAACAGGCTGGCTCTGTTTGCCCCATGCCCCAGCGAACAGAGGTTGTCGACTTTTAATGGAGCACTCAGGTTTCCACCGATGCCAGCTGCAGATAGAACGGCCCAGCGGCAAACAAATTCAGGTCCCTGGGGGCCGCTCAGATTCTCCTCTTATTTGTTAGTTTACCTGTAAAATACAGTTGGGCTAATTCCTGCTTGCGTGGCTGCAAAGATATGTTTCCCTCCTCTTCTAAGTTAGTGTGTGTGTGGGAAAAATGAGGCTAATGGAGTAAGTGAGCATTTCCCATGGCTTAGGCAATAGCAAACCTTTTCTGCTGGGGATTGCTCACCTACCACCCTATACAGAGGTGAAGTTGTGCAGCACTTTATAATAGCTAAGACTCATTTGTTACACACAAAGTGCAGAAGGTGGCCTAATATCTACACGTTCAGAAGGGCTTAAATCTAGCAGCTCCCCATGACATCAGCTGTTCAATTACACGCTTATTACAAGGCCAAGGAAGAATTATTAATAAATGCCTTATTTGATTTTCTAAACTATTAACAAAAGCATTTTAATCACACCTGAAATCACTGTGTTACTGAAATGGAGCAGAATACTCACCTGCTATTCAAATCCCAACACTTACCTCATACATGAAAACAAGCCTGAATGTCTTCTCCAACTTTTTTTTGATTCACCCTTGTCACCAAATTGTTGTTCAATTCAGCTGCAAAATTCGTTGCTGCTTAGCCGCAGAGGACATAGGTGCGGTGATTTAGACATGAGCCATGAAAGGGAAAGGCTGCAGTGCTGAAAATGGATCCACTCTGGGTTTGATGCGTGGCACCTCAGAGTTTGATAACAGGGCTGTGGCTACACCACGCTTTAATGAGAATGTCAAAGCTGTGAACTCTGAGACTTGCAGGTAAAGATTAAAATGCACCTAAAGAAACAGGAAAACTTGCCCCGTGTCTGCATATAGCATATTTTGCACCAAAGTAGTCCACATTCCTGAGCATCCACACACACATTAAAAACAGTTACTTTTCTCTGAAAAAACAAACACAAACACTTGCCTTGTGGATAAGCAGGCTCCGCACAGGTCCAGTTTTTCAGCTGAAGCCAAATGAAAGCAGAATGAAAAAACTCTGAAAAAGTCACATAGAATATAGGCATGCCTAGCTTGATTTAGAAAAAACTTCTGATGGGTTTCCACAAGACATCAGCATAAGCAAGCTAGGGGAAAAACGACCTAGAGAAAGTCATCACAGGCTAAGCATGACACTTTTTGGAGAACATGAAGTTATCAATGGTATGCTGTTTGGGAGGATATATTAAGTATGGTTCAGAGTTGTCCTCAAGCTAATTCTATTCAGTATTTTCATTAGTGATCTTGATGGCTGGATAGATCAGGTGGGAATGAGTATGTTGGAGCAAAGCACAGGCATTTAAGTGATCCCAGTAAACCGGGAAAGTAGTCTGAAAAACTAGGAAGACGTAGAAACGTGTAAGTACAGAATGAAAAATGAAAGTCCATGTAACAGACCTAGCGAGAGGCATCATGATATTGAGCTCAAACATTAAATTTAAGCTATCAACTTCTGATTCTGTAAAGCTTTCAGATGGGGAAGCATAAATACAAAGATGGCCTGAAACACACTCAAAGCTAAAATCTTGCTTGATTCAGCCAGTACTCATGAGGCCTTAACTAGAGAATTGCCTAGTTGAGAGAAATGCACTTAAGGGAATACATTTACCATTTGTAGAAACTCAGGAAGACAGAAAACTCCACCTTTAGAAAACACAGCCCCCAAAGGGAGAGACTGTACAAACTAAGAACATTTAGTCCAGAGGAAATAAGATGTGATCAGTTGTCAAGCACATAAAAGAGTGCTGCAAGGAGAAGAGGAATAGTCTGTTCTCTGTACCACAGTGGATAGGGATAAAAAAAAATAAATAAATAGACTTACACCACAGCATGAAAGATTCAAGTAAGATACTGGTGAGAAAGCACCTCTTCCCTCTCCCTCCCAAACAACCCTAATAATAATAAAGTCCTGTGACAGTTAGTGACAAAAATCTCTAAAAACAAGTTAGCTGGACACCTGAAAAGAATAAAAAATACAGCTGAGCCTTCTTTTAGGTAGGAAGAGGGATAAGATGACCTAAGGATTCCCTTCAAAGAGCAATAGCCGCTGTCATTCTATATACACCTAATAGATGAAAACTCCTTACTGAAAAGGCACAAAGAGATGCTTATCTAGAACATATTCAGAAGAGATCTTGCTAACAGATAGGACAAGAGAGGGTATGCCTTCTTAATATCTTTATATTGATTCTAAATTGGACACAGTCCCTCCAAGACTCACTGAGAAGTTCTAAAACAACAATTGTTTCACTTTTGAACATCACTACTAAGTTCACATGACAAAACAAGCCACAGGATTCCAAGGAAAAAATGGTCATGCCAGAAATATACTGGAAGGTCAACAGATGCTGCTTTCAACCTGATCTGGTGCAATCTTAGAATGAGATACCATCGTATTGCCCTCCAAATCATGCATGTAACAGAGCTCCTCCTCTTAACATTCCACAAGCTGGAATGGACCCAGCACTGCTGCACTGTCACTTGTGCTGCTGCCGACCATCCCTCCAAGAAAGGCTGCTGACCTCTGGTTAAGCAAACGGATTCTCCTACCTCACAAAGTGCACAGTCACTTACCTGGATTCAATCTTTTGAGCTCAGAGTGACAGAAACTCTGGCACTGCAAGCACAAACAGATTAGCCACGAAGAAACACCTAATTTGCAAACCGGGAGCCACAGGCTGTTTACACCAGAGCATCCCAGACATAAATGTTTAATTAAATCAGCCTTTTTTCAATCATGGCAAATTTTCTACATCACTGCTCATTTTTGACTTTGCAAAGCCTTTCCTGATGCTCCTTTTTCAAATCACTGAAATGCTGGGCTCAGAATTTACTGCAACGGGCAGACGCCAGGAGCAGCCAAGTGCAGACTGGTAACGCTGGGTTAGCTCAGCTACTCCTCAAGGGTTGCCTGGCTCAAGACGCACGATACCTGCAAAAGTCCTTCCAGCAAAAACTCACTCACTGTCAGTGCTTTCTGACAGTGCTCGCTTAAAGTTCAGATGAACAATGAAAACATCAGTTTTACTAATTTAAAACAGAAGATGCTTCAGCAATAAGGTGAAGAACACAAGAACTTGTGTTGATGCCCAAGCCAATTTTGCGACGAGCTTTGGACTAGAACTGCTCAGCAAAATGAGGAGAAGCTCAATAACATTCAGTAATTATCAACTGCTGATTCAGGTTATTCTACTGCTGTATGGCCCCCCAAAACCCAACTCCCAAACAGGAACATGTTTCTGAACTACATTAATGCTGTCTTTAGCTTCTTTTTTCTTCTTCTTTTCAAGTAGCCAGGGTACCCACACTCAATTCTATTGATTGGCATAAAATGGCTGAGTCCACTAATTAAGTGGACAATCATCAGAAATGCCATTAAAATGCTTTGCTGCGATATTGACGGCATTATTAAGTGATTCACACACTTACAGAAAAACATGTCGTAACTGTTGTCAACTACCAATGTTACCACTTTCTTTAATACAGAAGTTAAAAATTCACCTGGGAATTACAGACCAGTGAGAGCTTGTTTCAATGAGGCAACAATCAAAGCCATGCTGGCTAATCATCCTTATAAACATGATTCATGAAGCACCAAAAAGGCAAAGGAAATTTGGGCATCTCCACTATGCTGGAATTATCCACACACATTCATCAACCACTGGCTTACCAAAGACCTTCTGCTAGAACAGCAAAGAAAGAAAATGACAGAAAGAAAATAAGAGTCCAGCTTTAACTGAATGAAAGATTAAAAAAAGAGTGCTAAAACACTCCATGCTAACCTCAGTGTTGCTTAATTTTAATGACCTTTCAGACAGGGAAAAATCATAACTGGACAAGATTTGCAAACAGCTGAAAGTTAATTTAACTGGCAGGAAGAAGGAGGTGGAACCTAAGCACCACCAAAGCTAGTTTGAAATTGAGTATTGACAAGTGAAAGGCAACCACAAAGAATGTACAGATTGAACTACACTGGTACATTAAGAGAGGAATAATCAGAGATAAAAGATTTGGGCATCACTGTGAACAACTCAATAGAACACGGGCCCTGCACAGCAGGACTCTGGGGGATAAACACTTAAGAAAAGTGTCAGATTACTGAAATTATTAAAATGCCACTGATCAATCTCCATTTTGAAGAACATATTGATTTAATAAAACCATTAGAAGCATGGATAGTTTTCTATGCGAAGAGGTTGCAAAGATTTGCATTTTCAAAGATAGATGACATCTGATGAAGGTAAGCAAACTAACAGCAAGAAGGAAGGGAAATCATGACTTCAGTTCCAGCAGAACATGAAATCAACTGAAAATAGCAAATTAAAATTGCAATTTCATAATTAGCTTGTGGGTTAGAGTGCCACAAGTTATCCTGGAAAATGCATTTCAGCAATTTTTTTTAAAATGATTGGGTTTTGTCTGGGTAACAGAAAAACCCACACACTAGACAGAACAAAATACGAATCTTCAGGTTGAAAGGACACAAGATATTCACCAAGTGTGAAGAGTCTGGGAAAACAGTTCCCTTACAAGTACATTTTTCCACAACTATCCATGGCAGAAGGTTTTGTACTTTCCAAGAGTGTGACGCTGGAAACATGAAATGCTATTGGTTTTGAATCTATCCCTATCTTCCCACGAATCTGCTTGAAAGCAGGAAAGAAGAAAAATGATGTAAAGGAGCTTGAACAACTCAGAATACACCAGCCCGCAAGGCACTCTCACACCCAGCAACATGCGTGGTGTGTTATAGACAGTTGACATCAGCAGATGAAAGATGGTGAAAACTCTTCAGGCAGCTCTCTTCTACATAATTCGGCAGGATTGAAAACTGGAGCTGCAAAAGCACTAATACAGCAAGTGATCACCAAAGACAGTGAATCTTCCCTGTGCTGGCAGCATCCATCACAACTGGAGCAAGCAAAGGAGCAAGGTTGATCCAATGCTATGGTGAAATAGTTCAACAATTCACCTCTTTGTCATTCAGTTTTGAAACTTCGTCTTTTCACCTTGCGTATGATCAGTGAATCTGTGTATCACCTCTAAATTCATGTTCCTTGGAACAAACAAGGTCTGATCAGGAAGATGAATGCTGCCTTGAAGAACATTTTCTGATGATCTGACTCAAGAGGCAAAACATACCTGCAGGGAGAAGGGTGCGAGCTAATCCCTGTTGTGCTACAGCCCTACAGAGACAGCTGATCCTTCTGCAATTCCAAGCTGCCAGTCAAAGCTTTAACATCTTAATACACAGCATGCTCTAATTAAAATTTCTAATTAAGGGGGGAAAAAAACCCCACAACAAACCACTTACCAGCAAACTACTGTTGCATATTAGCAAGCATTATGTACAAACTGAAGGTGGTCATTGTTGCTCTTTAACAGAACATATCGGTGTTAGTATTTTAAGCAAATAATTCTGGACAAAGTTACTATGAGTTCAGTTGCGCCCATTTTAGTAGTGGGAGGTACGTAACACTTCATAGACAAACTTTCTTTGTTCGGGTTCATGGCAAGCAACAGACATCATCTGCCTTTTGAAGAGAGCTGGCATCAATAAGAACCACGGAACAAACAAACAGACAAATTCTGTCTGCATTGCCTCAGTGACACAGGAAGTTATCTCAGACTCTTACTGTTGTCCCAGGAAAGAAAGGAAATGTTCTGCAGAGCTTGGACTAACTACCCTCAAGGCTACTAACAGCAGACTCTGAAGTGGCCTTCACATGGTAGGCGAGTGAAATGTGGGAAGACAGGCAGCAGGACCTACGCTCTGAAGATTCAGCTCCACCCCTGCAACAGCCCACATGTGACAGTGGACAACTCAATAAGCTCATTCTTCCAATTCTGTAAACTGGGCATGGATTTACTGCAACAAACAGCAGTGAGAGTGAATCACACAACGTTTTTGAAATACATCATATACCAAGGGCAAAGATTGTCAAATACTATCAGTACTTGGAGTTGATAAATCAAAAGGCTTTGCAGAAAGCTTCTCTCCATACTGATCTGGCAGCAACTTCAACTTCAAAAGAATCTGTAATGTTAAAAAAATGTCATGCTTAAATATTCATATATGTTTTATAACAACAGAATTAAATTACCAAATAAATGTGCGCTCAGAGACTGTTAAAATAGCAGTCCGATGTCTTCACAAATACTTTACAGCTTAAACCCGTATCTCTCGTCCAGTTGCATGTTCCTGACAGCTCTGTTTTTATTCCAAACTGGCAAACATCTTTGCTTTTCGGCTCTTCTAAACCCGGATATCTCCTTGAAACTGCCTGGTCATGCCATGCTTTGCCAGATGGCAAATGAGATTTACAACTCCACTTAGAACTAGATGGAGGCCAAATTGTCCACTTAGTGGAGTTGTAAGCACAGATCAATCTTCAGAGTTAAAAACAAAACACCCCACACTGAGGTATAAAGCGATTTGGATTTCTCTCCAAACACAAAGCTTCTCTTTGCCAGAGTTTCTCAACTAGATTTTTAAAAAGGCAACATCAGCCCTTCCTTATTCCTTCTATGTTAACAATGGAAACCTGCCTTAGTTCACCTAGAAACGAAACAAGAAAGATGTACATGAGAAAACACAGCTCGTGCTCTATCATGCTCAAGCTATGCGACTTTTTGCCCTGATGCCATCCCACCTTTCCCTTCAGCTGCAGTACAGCGCATTTGCCAAGGCAATCAGCTGACAGACTCACACCCTCACCCTCTTGTATCTTAAGATGCAAAGTGAAGAGGAAAAAAACCCCAACTTTCCAGTGAGACTTTCCAATTAGTCCAACATCTCAAATCTTTTCCATAGGTATAAAACTCTACAATAATCTCTGTCAGGAAGCACGTGAGGATGAGACTTCAGAAACACAGCTTTTGATGTGCTGAGCAGCACTCAATGGAACTCAATTATTGTTTCACTCAAATTAAAAGTACTTGACATACAGAACATCAACCCTATGTCTGAATCTCAAGGTATGAAAAAGCCCCATCAAGTGAAAGAAAAGAAAAGCATGCTTGCTGACTCTCCTCCATGAGCTGCATTCTGCTTTCAGTGCATGTACGTTTCTTATGCAAAAATCAAGTTTTGAAGGTAAATGTCCTTCTGAGCCACGCATCTGCTACAGGTCATTCAAGCACCCTCTCTCCTCCTTTCTCAATACCTCAGTCCAAGGGTTTAAATGCACAGGCAGGAGCAACTCTCAGATTCTTTCACTACAAAGAATGCAGAAGTCGCTCTACATGGTGAGGAATTCCAGAAGAATCAGACAAAAAGAAATAAGCGGGTAACAGAGGCAAACAAGCTTCAAAATGAATAAATACAAATTAATGCTTGTAGGCAAAAAAATACAGGATGTTAAGCTTAGAATTGGGACTTAACACTCAAGAGAGATTTGGAATACTCACACAATTCTCTACAATCATTGGCTCAAGTGTCTAGCGACAACCAAGAAGTCAATCACCAGAAAGGATATTGTTGGTAAGACAGAAATCATTCCTATGGTACAACAAAAATGGGTACTTTGTATGTTCTGCAGTACAGAATACACATAGGCAACAAAGACATCCTAGATGCTTAACTTTTTTAGGGGGAGTAATTTTGGTTATTTCTGATTCCTGCACAACAAGCAACTTTTCTTTCTTCCAACAATTATCTCTAGATACCCTGTTTCCTTTTCTAATGTCCTCACAGACAGTATGACCCACATTCTGCAGAAGAGAAATCACATACCTTAACGTACTTGAGCACCAACGTAGATAATCTTTCAGCAACTTGACAGTGTCTTAAAGAGTTTCTGAAAGATCTTGATCTTTCCAGGTAATAAACCAGCATTCTCACAGAAGGTGCAGAGCTCAAGTCAGCTTTGGTTAAAGTAAAGCTTAAGAAACAAAACTATACAATGGATTGCTTGACTTAGCAAAAAGGAAGAAATTTAGGCAAAACCACTGTGTGGGGTCTAAGCTCCAGCTTGTCCTTACAGAATGCTGTTTTGGGAATGAATTCACCATGAGAGCATGGATTACTTTTGTCTTACTGAAGTTATAGGCGCTAAAATATCAGTTTTCACAGAAAATAGTACAAAAGAACTGGTTCCTACAGATCTGAATGGGAGCCATACACAGCCCAATAAAAGCAATTTTGCGGTCCAAGGAGGATGGAGTGACTGACATGAATGAGGTCCTTGAGAAATCTAAGAATGATCAACCAAAACACAAAAAGACTGCATGACTTTCAATCAAAGGCGAAGAAACATTTAAACAGAACCTTCTAGAGCCAATGAAAAGCCTTTATTTTCTTAAATGATCACAAGTAATCAGATTAGTTTAGCCAAAATGCCAACACAATGGTCCCTACCAGGGTTGTTATTCTAGTAGCTCTTGATGGTTAAGAAACGTAAACTAGAGTAGGTGGGACTGGTAAGACTAGCTCCCTGTGCTAGGCTCTGTCTTAGAATTATTCTATTCATATCCTCAGTCAGTTTGTTTAAAACTCACGTGTTTGTAAATAAAAAGCTTTCCAGCTCACTCTGGGTATTAAATGAAAAGGAAAACACAGTTTTTAGAACTCTTAATAAGGTAGCATTCCTCTGCTGCCTTTCATCCTTCATTTCACAAGATCCCAGAGCACTTTACAGATGTAAATACAGAGCCGCTCTCCCAGCAGTGGGACGCAGACAGTCCTGGGGTGGAACATGGCTGCTCTAGGACATGACTGCATCATTACAGCTCCTCGGTATGCTGGGCTCTCACTTTTGCTCTGCCACCCTGTGGCTGCTCAACTGCAGAGCTCCAACAAGCAAGTCCCTACTGCCTGGAAAGAAACATCTCATACATGCCAAGAACTCTGCCAGTGCAGACAGCTCATTTTTCCACAGTCAGGTACTTGCAAACCAGTTTTCCTCAAATCCTACTGATTGTGTTAAGAGACAGAACTGAGCCAGAAACACATCCAGAAAGGACACTGGTACTTCTCACTTTGGTCAACAGATAAGAGCTAATGGCTCTGCCCTAGTCATTAAATGCACTATAGTTTTGAATAGAAACTGTTCTTTGAGAGATGGGTTGCAAGTTTGGTTCAAAATCTTCATAATCAATGCCTGCACACCCCCCATTTTTAGGTGGGGAGATTTAGCTTTGCTTTCAAGTAAAGGATGCCACCTACTGAATGCTCACAACCACAACTGCACACTTTGACCCTCACCGCTCAAGACCTCTGGCAGGACCACAAGCCAGATTGCAGTCCCAAAATAAATTCCAAGAAAAAGCAGAAAACAGGCTTTTAAAAACAAAGCTTTTCTCCCTGCTACCCTCCCTGCAACCCAAGGATGTATTACTCACTGAACATCTGCACAGACATAATAATTTCTAGTTTTGCAACACTGACAACCTTAGCAGTATTAAAAAACCTCCTTACATCTTTATTCCATTTTGGATTCATTATAATACAGTCTGACAATATATGCTAGTACAGTACATTCTGCAACATTTAACCCCTGTTCCCAGTTGCCGTTCTTAACTTCACGGCTTAATGACACAGAGTCAGTAGATCACAATATGACCCTGTTAATATTTTTTTAATGCCATTTTTACAAATTACAGCATAATGCACTGATTATGAGGATGAAAGGAAAGTCTCCACGTCTGTCTGGAAACCAAATAAAAGAATGTTTGAACATCTGTTCATCCTACAAATGTCTTTAAAAGCTTTGATTTTCCCATAATCATTTTGTTCCACCATTTCACCCTTTTTCGAATGTGTATCCAACTGCCTCAGGACAGCAGCCAGAGATATGCAGTAATAGCACATTATAATCAAAGTTCTCAGGCACACTAAAGTTCTCCTGTTGGAATTAAAAATGGGGGAAAACACAAAACCAAACCCCAATGTTCAACAGATGCCTCTCCAGCTGTCTGTTCCACACAAACCTCTGCTGGGGGAGCAAAATGAAAGGACAGGACCTTGCATAGAGGACTACAAAGGACGCGGTGGTGGGTGAAGGACTCACGGGGCACGGCACGCAGGCCCCCGCACAGCCTGCTCCTGCCGGGTCAGTAGTAGCTGTGCACAAGACTTTGCCCAAGTCACAGCTTAAGTGCTCGAACACAGGCAGTTACTCACCGCACACAGGAGCTGGGATAAGCTGCAGAGCAAGAGCCTTCCCCACCATGCTGGGCTCCCAGCATCTGCCATAGAAGCCCTGCCAGCACCCAGATTTACACCTCTTTCTGTAGAGACAGGAGAAGAGTCAGAGCAAGAAGGAGCATTGAGCAAAGCCGGAAAACAGGAGCACTGAGGAGGAGAGTTAGGGTTTGGATTGATGCTGAGTATGCTAGTCTGGAAATGAGACAAGATAGGGAAAATATTTTTAGAAGTATATTACAAGAGATTGGATGAGAAAGGGATGGAGGTCCAACTCTGGAAGCTGTTGCTTCTCCCTCCCTTGAAATACCCCAAACAAATCAACCATGGGACTCCCTCAGTACTAGAAGACCTTTCAGCTAAGCAGAGAACTGGAAGTTATTCAGGACTAAAATGTTTTCCAGTGGATCATGTTCCATAACAACTGACTCACTAATCCTGCTACAGGCAATTCACAATGTAGAGGGGAAAACATTAATCAGATAGAGCTTTGTAAAAATACTTACCACCATTTACACTGACAGTCTCCACTCCAGAACTATTCAAAAATGCTTTAGAAATAGGAAAGACAAAAACCTGTAAGTCCAAGGCTAACAACCCTGCAGCAGCCAACAATCTCCTACAGCAGGACACCTCTCCTGATGACTGCCCTTTTCCTTCCAAAACCCCAAGCAGAACTGGCAGAATTTAGTGACCCATTTAAAATTTGGCAAGGACATTACAACTACACAGATAAAAATCTAAGTTCCCTAACACTTTTTTTTTCTTAATGAGGAGAGGGGTTTTTACCAATAATTCTTAGACTAACCCAGGATGGTAATAACAGCATTCCTTCAAAGTCATCTGTTTCCCTAGTTTCCATCGCTGCAGTATCTTAAGCAGAGGTAATAGTGTAGGATACAAACTAGGATTTGATAAAGGCTTAGAAGAAAGATAACACAATAAATATTCTTTCCAAAGACTGCCTTTGGGGGTCTAGGAAGAGGAGAGAAATGGGGAAAGAGAGGTGACAGGGGTGCGAAATGCATTTTTTTTCATTATAGAAGGATACATTTTCCAGCAAGGCTGGCAGCACAAGTCACATTAAGCCATAGCTGAAGTTGCCTGCCTAATTCCTCTGGGATCACACTGAAAGCATACCCCATAATCTTAAAGGATGTGCTAAAGCTTTGCTGGGACTCACTCAGCAGAAACTGTTTGGGATTATTCCACAAAGCACTAATTCTGTTCTGATTTAAAGGGGCACCATCAACCTAGTTTAGACATCAGGCTCGCCTTGTCTCACAACTGTCCAGCTACAAATAACCTCTCAATAGCTGATATTTTGTCATTTCTATCCACTTTGGTTACCTGGAAATTAGAAGGAAAAGAAAAAGGGTGAAAAAACCCCCCACAGAATCATATTAGCATGATGGACTCATGCCCATCAACAGATATTTGTTTAATAACACTGAGTGTTATTAATGATACAGTTATAATACTATGATTAATAAGAATGAGTGCACCTATCTGTTACAGTTATTTACTTCCACATACAACTAATGCACTTATATTATGTATGTGGTCACCTTCTACGGCTGGCTCCAGTGAATGGGTTGCACGCTATTTAAGACCAACAAGCAGTAGGACTCTTTCTGTTCGAAATGCAGGAATTAACAATTTTCATGCTGACAAGCCCGAGTCCAATTTCTGGTCCAGACTGCAGTTTTTGTACCTGTGGAATTATTGTTAGTTTTCACATTCAGGTGTCCTATGCTTTGTAAATAACAAAGCAGGGACATTACCAGGGCTCTCCTTTTTATGAGACTAGGATATGAAATTGAAAGGAAGAACTAAAGCAGCCATGAAATCCCTATTAAACAACTAATGGTTTCTAAAGCATCTTGGAGATACTCATTTTACAAGGCTTATGCTGCAATCTTCTATCATTCTTTTAATGAAATAAAGCCCTTGACTATTTCCAGAGGTAACTTTTTCTTTCACACACAAGAGACATTTTGGTTACAAAAAAAGAAAACAATTCTGGAATAGGATTCACCACAGAGCAGGCAGGAAATTCAGAAGAGCTATATAAAATGTCACTGAAGATCAGTTCTGAACCTTTGGAACAGCAAACAGAACAATTCAGACTCCCAGTCACATGCATCATTATGTTTAATATGAAAAACATTTCTAGATACAAATCGTAATTATAAAAAAAGATCCATTCCATCTCTCAGATAGCATCTTACATAGTTGCAGCTGAAGGAATATGAAACATCCATTTAGGTTTTACCTACTGCATCATGTGCTCTCTGTTCCCCATTTTGCTCGGGGAAGTAAACTTAGACTAATCACCCTCACTTTGTGGGCCACATGAAATTCACATCTTGAGTAGATTTAGATTAATATTGGTGGCAAACTTTTAAATCAAGAAGAACTTCCAAACAATTCTCCAGAAGAACACCGCTATTAGAAGGCACACATGAATGTGCTCATCTGGCAGGTGACATTCTCCAAGTGACTGTAATGATTCACATTGCAAAGATGACAAAAGAAGCAGATTCTAACAGAACAAAACCAGAGACTTTGGAAGGGGGCATGGTCAACAGGAGCTTCCAGGCTCTGCTTGTGAGGAAGGAACAGGTCTCACACATTCAGACAAGAAACACATTCCACCTGAACTCATTTCAGAGTCTTGTTTTTCAGGTGCTCTCAGAGGCCTCTCTTGCTTTCTCAGGATTGAATCATTTTCTTCTGCGTATCAAAGACATATCTTTTAAAGTGAAGAGATATGGTAACAGGTTGGGCTGAATCATTCTTGCTGCTTTCATCCTCTTTGGTTGTATCTCCTTTCCCTGCCTTAGACTTCTTCTTGGAGGCAACAGTAAGAAGCGTCTTGGTATCTGGCTTCAACCCATCTGTAAAAAAACAAGAACACACATGACAAGCGCGCTCAACATCACTTCTCAGTGTAACTGGAGAAAATCAACAGGCAAGTTTACTCCTGAAATCAGCCACAGGAAAATAAGAAAGTAAATCAGATGTATTAGGAAAGTCACATTTCTGCCTCACACTTTTGGAATATGGTAACTCACAGTAAGAGAAGACTTCAAAAATAGTTCACAGAAGTGATATCCCAAATGCAGTGCAGTTTCTTGGCTGTATCCTTCTACAGCTCTTAAAGTATTAAATACAGGCAAAAATATAAACACCACACCAACTTGCCTGGTCTAAGCCATTTACTTAGACTTCTCCTATTATTTACACACACTTCCCAAAGTTTCTTCTCACCACTAAGAATATTTATAAGAATCTAAGTCACAAATGAAAAACGAGTGGTCAAATACTAAAATTACAGAGTCCCAAGAGTCAGAAGGCTCCTGAATGTCTTCAGTCTATTTCCTAGACCTGCCAGAAACACATTGCTTAGGTATCAACAAATTGTAGTTTTGTATTTGTTAAGGGGTTTTGTTCTTGAGGCCGTTTTGGGGTTTTTTTCCAAAACACAGTATTTGTTAAGAGTTTCAACGGTCACTCTTTAGAGGATCTAGAATCAGCCTGTGTAGGATCCTGGGGATCTAAATTCAGTCTTTCTCTAGGCATTTGTGCCAAACAAAAATATTTGTCGTTTTCTTCCTAAATGGCTAGGAAGTTAGCACACTTTTATATTTTCTTTTCCCTTGACACATCGGTGACATTTTAGATAAGAAGCACAAGATAGTGAAGTCCAACAAAATGCTGTAAACCAAGAGAGATGCAGCTCCTAAAAGCCCACTCCTGAAGAACTGCTTTCTTAAGGCAGAAGACAGCAAAGCCCTTGGAAGCTTATTCAGCACGATGCAAACACACGGCAATGTCGCTCTCAGGCATCTGGCCAAATTCAGTTCAGGTATTTTTAACCTGTGGTGTCACATAACCTTATCTCAAACACTTAATCAGCTTCTCTCCCCTCATATTGAAATTCAGATGTGGATTCTCATATCACAGCCTGACAAAAAGATTGAGATGCTTATGATTTACTGGAGACAGGAGGTCTACAAGCACAGGTGATTTGCTCCAACACAGACACATCTAGAGGCACTTACAGCCGATTGCAGGGGACACAGCACCCGAGCCCACCTTCTCATCTTGCTGTGGCAGGGAGCAGATTACTCCAGGCAGTATCCTCACCACCCAGCAAAGGGAAGGGAGGAAACAAGGAAGTGTTGAAGCAAACCCAGGAAAATGCCCACTTGCCATTTCATAATCAGAGGTTGGAAACCAGCCCTAACGCCCCACAGTGTGGCTGCAGGAAAGCTTTTGGAGATAGAGGGGTCTTGCTTGTTTCAAAAAATGCAAGAGCAAAAGAAAAAAGCAAGATGTTATGTATATAACTGCATAAACTACTATTTACACTAAGACTGCAAAAGTCCAGCATCAATCAAAATGAACTTTGCACAGTTCTGCAAGATCTTGGTAATTTCACAGTCATGGCAGTAGCTGTTTTTTCAGATGGCAGAATAGGAAAAAAAAAAAGAAAGAGTAATGGTTACTTCATTGTGAAAATAACTGAGACTGCTTTTCCTTGATGGGTGAGAAGTTTGATAATGACTACCTTTGCACATGTAAGGTTCAGTTAATCAAACTAGATGCCATGGTGTGGCCTGACCACGTATTTGTTGTATGGTTTTATGACACTGTATAGCCATGTTTGGTGCAGCTGTTATGATTTTTTAATTGGATGCTTTCATATAAATCCCATCATTAGCCTTACAATCACTCCATCTTCATCATGAAAAATTTTTTATCATTACATGAAAAGGAACTTATTTCCTCTATGGAAAGCTCCGAGAACATCTTGGGTGCTGCAAGGAAAAAAAGTAGTAATGGTCAAAAAAGAGGAGAACAACATAAAACCAGCAAGAAGTGTGGTCTTGTGCAGTCTTGTTCTCTTTGCAGGATTTATTTCACATTGTGCGTTTTTTACTGTTTTGACCAACTTAATTGTAAGTGTCCCTGAACTGGCTTTCCTGGGAAGATCATTTATTTTTTGGACAAAAACATTTCACTTTGCTTTCTAGTTAGTTTCCCTTTCTGGGTCTTATCACTATTACTAATGTTGCTGTTACTGGCACATTACTGTTTAAGAAAGATGTTTAACTAAATCCTTTCAGAAAGACACACTTCAAAATTAATTAAAGCAAACAAATGCTAAAACACTTCTATTTATGTTAGCAGGCTTCGCGAGACTCTAATTTCCAAAAAAAAAAAAGCTAATTGGCGGAAAGGAGAGAGGAAGGGAGGAGATGTGGCATTAAAATTGCAGCCAAAATTCTCCCTCGTGGGTATCTGAAG
>WEIS01057196.1:7282-25914 GCA_013389965.1 Todus mexicanus | reverse complement strand
AGAGCATTTGTGGGACCTAGCTTTTGTTTTCCTCAAAATGGAAGTGCACAAGAGCCAACTGTCAGAGTTCCTCAAGGTCTTTCAAAGGCAGCAAGGGACAGCATTACAATTAACAGTTACCAGCTGTTCTGGGGTGAACACAAACCACTCCAAATGAAGGTGGGAAGAGCAGGACAAGACTGTCCTGACCATACTGTGTGACACAGAGATGTGTCCCAGGATGGCCAGTGCTTAGTGAGGACAAAAGCCTCGTCTTCCCCTTGGTAAAACTGCTGTCAGATGCTAGCCACCAAAATGTGCAAATTGATTTTCCATCTTTCAGAAAGGAAGAATAAAAGGTAGAAATATGTTTCCCAGGCAGTTTCAGCAGTGAATTAAATCTGTTTCTACTGATGTATTTGATTTTTCTTTTAATTATCCTACAGTCCTTATGTTATATAATCTTGTCTCCTGTGCTACAGCAGATTCCTAGTATCTTCTGGAATATTTTTTTAAGAAATACTTGGTTTTCCATGTGAAGAAATCAATAAACACATCGTTCGGGGTGAAAAAAACAAACTCATTGTACCAAGTACAGGTAAAATTTGCCTTGTAACAATGACCAGATTTCACCAACTGAAGCTTCTGTGTGCTCAGTTATCTGAGTAGTTCTCGCTATTCAGAGTTTATACTTTGACATCCCACTTTACTCAGGAAAACAAGGAAGCCTGAGCTTTCTTTGGAAAAGCTCTTTAAATAGGATTTATCAACTAGGAAAGCACTCAGCTATCATTTGAGATTATAAGGTTTGTGCAAGTTTGCGTATCAATAAATAATAATGCATCTGCCATTCAGGTCTTGTTCCTGAGAGCTGAAGTGGAAGAGCATATAATGTAACCTCTGCAGTTTTGCTTTTGCCTGAGGCAAGATCCTGGTTCCATGGAAAGCAGTGGCAAATCTTGATGAGTTTAGTGACACAGGATTTCTTCTCAGATTTTCAATATTATAGCAGGCATCATGCACCACTAACTGAAGCCTGGCTTGGCCTCCATAGCATTTACAACTGTTATCTACTGGGATGAAGTTCCAGTCCCCTCATTAGCACGGAAAATTCTTCAGTTAGATTTATTAACACTGGAGCTAAAGACAGATCATATAGTGCCCTTCCACCCAAGCAGAATGTGTATATGCAGAAGTACCCTACATCTCACCTAGTCTAAGGCACTGTATGAGTGGGAAAATACACATTGCATCCAGAATACCAAAATGACATTTTAAATTTTATTTAATTTCTTTCCACAGTTTAGAGTTAGATGAACAATTGTCAGGGCCCTGAGTGCACTAAAAGGCCTTAAGGGTCCTGATCAGCCTCATTTGGGGCTTCCTCTACCCATGGTTCCCAGGGACTCTACTAAGCTCAGCTCCGGCTAGCCCATGCTGTTTCTTGAAAATAAAAGATTTTGTGAATCAGGAAACAAACAATCTATCCAGGTAAAGAAGCACTTCAGGTTAGACTAAAAGGTTTTTGTTGTGGTTAAAGAAGGTTAACCTACTGTGTTCCAAATACGTGTATTGAAATCAAAGCATAAATTCTGTGAGGGTTTGGTTGTTTTTTTGGCCTCATTTTTAAACCATTTAGGTGTTAGTTTGGTTACGTTTTAACTGAGAAAAACCCACATTGATTAACAGAGTGAAAAGTGTTGTCTGGAAAATGTTGTCAAGCAACAGTTATGTCTAGAATGGCATTTGTCCCCAAATACCTCATCTGCTGGGAGGAAATGGGGAAAAAACGTGCTGTGCAAAAATATCTTTATCTTCCCCTTTGTTTCCATCTATAGCAGGAGCTGCATGGAAAGTTGACAGCTCCTGACTCTCACACTGCAGCTCGCTATCTTCTCTTTTCAACAGAATCTTCATCTGAATGCTAGACTCAGCCTACTTTTTCACAAGTTCAAGAATATAGTGTGTTATATTTGCTCAATAATGGTTTCTGTTTAAGTATTTTAGTTCCTGGTACTCTTCCAACTTCTTCATACTGTTGCTTGTCAGAACAGTACTTCATAGCATCCTAATCTGCTGACTGTCTCTAATTGTTTTTTAATAATCTCCTTAGCTGATCATTTTGAACTTTTTTCTCTAGCAACCAAGTATTTGCTAAAGACCCACTGATAATGAAAGGGAATGAGATTAGAAATGCACTTCATGTAAAAATAGAAATTAAATGCACTTATGAATTTCACTTTCTTCAGGTAAGTAGATTTCCTTTTTTCACATGAAACTGCTTGAGTGGATGTTGTTCTTAAAATACACAACTAATGTAAAACCAAAGCAGACACAAGAAATAAATTGCTCACAAAGAATGCCAGCCTACAGAAGTATTACAATGAGCTAGGGCATGCTTTTTTAATCATAAATACCCCAAACAGCATGCAATTGCCTTGTTTTTGTACACTGCTTATTACCAATGCACTGGTAGTAGGAAAAAAAATCCAAATTTCTAAAAATGATTTTGAATAATTAATTAGAGCCACCTGTTTAAACTGAATGTCTCTAAATCCTAAGTTAGCAGGATCTGTGAGAGAGTAACTCACCAGAAACAATAGCAGCCATCTAAAGTCAAGGTGAACATCACCTGGAAACTAGCAAATGCTGATGAGTTTATCGAAGACTTGTAGCTTGGCCAGTGGCACAAAAATGCAAAATGATATCTTTAAGGCAGGTACCTCAGTGAAGCAGCTCTGTCTGAACAGTAGCCGAGTGACTTCATTTACTACATTACTGAATATCCCAGGGGAATAAAACTGCACATCAATCAAAGAGCCACCCTTTGGAGGTCTTGGATCCCAGACTTGGCTCCTGTGTTCTTTCAGGCTTTCTGAGTTTATTCATAGCTGAACATTATATTCATCTTGCTGTAGATACTGGTAAAGAAGTTGGAGTTTGTTCACTGGGTGTACAGGCACTTTTTTTGTTTGTTTTTTATTTTTAGGTTCCTTGTATCTAGTCAGGGCTATCTGATATTTTTTTTCTTTTTTTGTTGCACTGATGATCTTTGTTTGGTGGTTTTGGAGTCTGAAGGAAGGCTTACAGCAGTAAATGTGCCTGCCTGACCAACTTTGCTTAAAACCTCTCCGCCTTGATTTTGCCTGTGCAGAAGGAGCTGCATTGTTTCGTTGATGAGGTGATACTGACAGTTTGTCAACTCCTTTGATGTAACAACAGTTTTATTTGGGACACAGAAGACTTAGTCTAAGTTAAGGTGACCTGATGGAGTAACCAAAGAACAACAAAAGACAGAAAGATTAGGCAAAACTTTTTTTGGTGTTACTTTTTCCAAATTCTGGTTGACTTTATCAGCAAAATTGTTCTAATTTGTATCAGGCTGCACAGATCCCAGATTTCAGAAACAGTGAGAAGAGAATCATCTGAAGGCTTATTCAATGTTTGAACATTCTCTACAGTAATAATTAGTGTAGAAAGGGAAATACTTATGACCGTACTTATTGTGGATAAACTTTCAGTAAATTGATCCTTAAAATGATTGAGTGGTGAAGGGTTAGCACATTTTAGCATTGTTACTTGTGTAACAGCACAGAAGCCTACTCCTGATGCAAACGTAGAAATGGGACTTTCGCAATGAATATGTTTAAGATTTACCCCTGTTTCTGAAACTTCTTTCCCGTGTTATGTTGATTATTGATTCAAACCAGGTGATGAGCCAAATGAAGTTTTTAAATACTTTAAATGTGTGAAAGAAGATATAATAAGTCCACACTATTTTTCTTAGGGAATTTCTAGATGTTACTGTTAAGAGATCAACAAAATGTGTAATCCCAATATTTGTATCCCAATAGACAGTTCAAAATTATTCTAAATACGGCAAGTTTGCAGATCACCCCAAAATCAAATGAAAATCTGAGAGTCTGGATTCTGCCTTGCATTTTGGAAATGTTTTCCCAGAGTGGGAAGCAGCCTGGTCTGGAATAACATACAGCACAGGGAATCAGGAATGACTGGGGAACCTGACAGTGACCGGCTGCATAGCCTTGGGCAGACATTCAGCTCCTTGCCTCACTCCCTCCTCGCACAAAATGAGGCTCAGCGCAACCTCAGGCAGAGGTCGAGAAGCTGGGGAGCAGTAGAGCAGGATCCTCGTTGTCTTCCTGAAGCCCGCCTTCACACAGGTCAGAAATGTGACTGTTGTGCAGGCATTTGGCTCCTCTCTACTTGGGAAAAGGGCAAAGACTTCCTTGGCATGTTCAGTGTTAAGTCTACAACTGGTAGCAAACAGATCCTTACAGATCTCTCTAAGATTATGAAGTGGGTTAGGTTTGTTTCCTTTTACAGATGTAGAAAACAAGAGGTGACTTGAGAAGTTCTCCATTGTGCTTTTGTGACTTAGAAGGATGCATGTGGCATAAAATTAGTCAGACTTGTTCTCTGTCAATAATGGGCTTTTGCAAACCCCACTGAAGAGATACATGGAGGCAGAGAACTGGAGCAAAGCTAGGTCTGTAGCCCAAACCTCTGGGTAGCCAGGCTGTGCACTAAGTATTAGACCATCTCTTTAAAACAGGAGCTAATGAGACTTGAGCTCCACCAGACATTAATAAGAAGTAAGTGCTCATGTGGAAGTTGTCAAATAGCAATACCACATCCCAGAGGATGAGTTCTATTACTTGTCATGTAGCTTCAGCCCTGCTAAACCTTAAACCACATCCAGCAAAACTGTTCCCAGACCACTCTGGCTCTTGTGTGGGGCAGATATAACCCTTAATATCACTACAGAGTCTAGGTCATTCTTCATATCTTAAGGCCAGATTTCAGCTATAGTGTGGGATTACTGACATCAGTGGCTTGTGCAGGAGACTTGCATGTGCAGAATGCATTATATCTGCTTTTATAACATTGAAAGAAAAAATGTGTCTTATGTACTGTTTCTAGTTCTTAGGAGATCCTCTTTCTTTACTGAGAATCTGCATCCTTTTAAGTATTTAAGAGTTATCTGTTAGCACTTCCTATCTCCAACCTCCTCCTCTTCCATTAAGTTCTGGAATCTCTCTAATGAACCATGATACACAAGAGGGAATGAGACAGATTGCCAGTTACTAATCTAGGTTCATTGAATGTGGTGAGGACCCTTAGTAAAATTTCTCCAGCATTTGCAATCAGACCCCCAAAAGGAACACAAATTTGTCTCTCTTGTTATGCCAGTCTTTGTTTTTAGACACTGGAAGTGCAATCTGGAAGCTGTGCCTGTATCACTGCTCAAATGTTGTAAATCATGTCTCTGATCCACTGTGATTTACCGTATCGTGGAGTCTGGGCAGTTTCTCTTTCTGCTGAAGGTTTATTTACCTTTCTGTTATCTATGTAAGTACTGACTTGCTGTCACCACTGGAAACATGGAGAGAAAAAGCCTAAGAAACAGACAGAAACCTGTCTTCTCTCTGGTCCGTCTGAACAGCTACAGGTTCAAAAGCAGATATTGAATGTGTTTCTGAGTCCAAATACTTCACTTAATAGCTATAATAGTTGCAGCTTTTTGCCTTCTAGTACCTCTTTTTATACTAAGTTCTGCTCACAACATTATAACTGAGCTAGCTTCATGAGAAGGTTCTCTTTTTACTCACTGGTGAAATGAGTGTGAATTATATAACCCCGAATACTGAGCATTACTCCTCACCTTATTTTAATGGAACTGTGCTGATCACTACTACCAGAGAGGATGTGCCTTAATGCTTAGGATGAAATCCTGACGCTGTTGAGGACAAACAGAAGTTTTGTCACTGATTCAATCTGGACTTCTTAAAAGAATGAGATTTCTAGAATGGTATCCAGGAGAAATAATAGATCAAAAATCTGAGCTACCTTTAGAATGGATCTGTTTATGAAAAATACCTGATTATGTGGTTGCCAGAAATTATTTGAATGGTGAGAGCATTGACTGAGGATTGAAGACCAATGAGGTTTTTTTTCTTGGTTATGTTTGATGGAAAAACAGAAGTTTTAGGTTTTTACTGGTATGTTGGCAAGTATGCTTTCACTAAAATGTTACAGCATAGATTGTCACTCTGCTGTACCTGAGAAAGGACAGATGTTGTAATGACACAGAGAATTAAATATTGATAGCACAACACAGAACAAAATTCTGATTTCATCTGCTCTGGTACGACTGTACAGAAGCACTTCACATCGAGTGGTCATTTTTCTTCATCTTCACCTGCTTTATATGCATTGCATTCTGCTATGCATTTTTACAGCACTGTGAAAGTGCTTGGAGTTCAAAAGCCTGATGTTTGGCTCATGCTACTCCACTTTCTTATGCAGAAACCATGTCTATACTGGTGTATCAGAAGGGTTCTGTCACTGAGGCTAACTTGCCCACAATAGTATTCATCAACACTGTTCTGTCTTGCCCACCAAAACAAGGTAGCCTCATGTGAATTATCTTTTGACATTGAAGTCTGGCTGGGCCAGAAAGTAGAAACAGTGAGAACTTTCCATACACTCCAGAATTTGAATGGGTTTTGAAGCTTTCACTAGCAGAGCTGATGAGAGGAATAACTAAATGTGCCACTTTGTCATGGCAGTGTGGTGCCTTCGCGGGAGGGACTTTGTGCTCTTTTGCTCAATGACAGGAAAAATTGAATGGGGAAGGGAGGATATGTAATTTGGAAAGGATTTGCAATACAAGTTATTTCCCCCTCCCCCTTGTTAAAAATATTAAACATTCAAAAATTTCAACTTTTTGTTGAGATTTGAAAAGGGAATTGGGTTTTGTTATCCTAAAATTTTGTTAAACAAGGAAAATATTTTCTGCCTAGCTATAAGTAATGTATTGCAATAAACCTTTAAAGACAACATCCCCAACAGGCCAAGAATGATTCTCCAGCACACCAGAAGTCCTAGAAAAGATTTGGTCATGCAGAAAAGGTTGACTTTACTTTGCAAGAAAGGAAAAAAATTGCATGACTTCAGAAGTGATGAAAGATAGCTGAATAAAGGCTCAAGAAGTTGTGACTGTAGTGAGGGAAGTGGGTGGACAGATCCTTGTATACAATAGTGCTATGAGATGTGAAATTGCTAAAATCGCCCCTGCCCAATGTAATCACCTTTCAAACAATATTTGAGAGACATTTTGTCAGTCAAATATAAACAAAGACTATGTTTGAAATTCAAAACTTGTCCAAAGTAATTTTTCTTTCAAATGCTGTTTCCCCTGGTTGTACTAATTCTAGTTCTTTGAAAAGATGTCTTTTTAGAGATCAAGCTAGTTTTAATTATTTATATAAAAACCCCCAAACATCCCAAAACAAACAAACAAATAAAATCCAACCCCAAAATAAAATAAAAAAAACACAACAACAAAAAACCCTACAACAACCAAAATCGAACAGTAAGAAAACCAAATACATCTTCCAACAGCTCCACTTTTCTAGAAGCAATAGTGAGCACAATAGAAACTGCATAAAAGCGATTACCTAGGAACCTTTAGGAAATGCTGGCACTATTTCTAGAGCAGAAATCTCATGAGAATAGAGAGAACAGTATGCCATGATACCAGTAATTTTTGTAGCATTTACAAAAAGGCTACATCAGGACAGTAACTTTAGCTTTTACAATGATTTCCCATTCTAAAACATTCAAGATTGCATTACAAACTAGTGGCATAATCCCTTAGCTGTCCCTGTGCAATACTCCCACTGGCTTCAAAGACAGTGCTGTGTTTAGGCTGACATGGGATCATGACCTTGACCCAAAGACAAAGTATTCGCTGTAGCTACTTCAACTCACACTGAACAGGAACTACTGAAAAGAAAGGAAGCAAACTGCCTAATATTGTCTTTATTAACTGTTGCTTAAGGCAGGAAATGAAAAACCCCCACCTCATTTTGCAATTAAAAATGTGTTGGGAATTGAATTACAGAGGGTGTAAGTCAGTAGCATTGAGATAGGATCCTGAATACAGTTGCATCTAGGGTATCTTAGATATCTTAGATATCCCCCAATACCTCTTAAAATCAAGTAATCACCTCCTCCATTTTGCATCTCAAACACTGAAGTTCACGAACACCAGGAATAGTGACATGTGACTTTGTGCCTGGTGGCCATGACAGGCAGGTGGCAGGTTTATATCTGCTTTCCTCCTAGTCAATTGTATCTTGAGATGGTTTGTCTTGCAGCTTTCCTTAAGGGCAAGTCACACCAGAGGAGTGCTAACAGGACTGCCCTCCTCTACCCACCTCCTGAATGGTCATTACTGACAGGAACTTACTGGTCTCTCTCATTTCTGTTCTTCAGGTCTCCTTTGTAACTTTTAAACTATGGCATGTTTCAACCATCAGCTACAAGTTTTTAGAGGGAGTTGTGAATGCATCATGACTGCGCATGATTTGATTTACAGGAAACTGAGTGGAGTCATTGGAGCTATTTGCAGGCGTTGGTGGTGTTAATTTAACACTAGCATAGTTTTTCTTGGTTGCAATGTGAATCATCAAAAGGTTTTAAAACAAATATATGCCATGGTATATTCTAGACTTTTTTATCCTTGCAGATTAAAAAAAAATGTAGAGGTCTTGTTCCATGGGGACCTTTGGGAGGGCACACAGGCCAGATCTCCTCAGACACTGTACCGTGTCACTGGGAAATCCTTGACTGTACAGAATTGGGTGGCTGGCTTGTGGGCTACCAGTGGCCTCCACTGCCATCTCCAAGAGAAACATGACTGTGCTGTCAGTTGAGGGCCTGATCCTGCTGTACATGTCTATTCAGATGGTCAGCTGCAGCCTAGGTCTAATCTTTATGAATCTGGAGGAACTAGTTATGCATTATCTGTCAGTCATGAATACATGAAAGAAAAATTCAGCCTGGCAGTTGCACTGCTACTTTCCGTGCCTGATTTCCCATGAAGCCTACCTCGTATTTTGCTACTTTACTTTTTAGTTGTTCCTTCTAATTTTTGTGAAAGGATCATGAAGCTTCTTTTGGCTGCAGTGAGTAAACCGTCTTGGCAGAAATGAGGAAACTGCTAAGAGGGAGGGGCTGCTACGTTGTGTGCATTATTTAATTATCTTAATCGAACATGTATTAATATAAATAGATCTCAGGCTTCGCCTCCTCTCGTTTTCCAAGCTGGAAGACATCCGAGGACGGGCGGTTTGCGGGGCCGGGCTGGCCCCAGCGCTGCGCTCCCCTCCCCTGTTTGCTTTGTGGGAGCGGGCGGCGGCCGCTTGGAGTTCACTGGGATTTTACTGTTGAAGCTTTCGGAAGCGGTGTAAATCTGTGTGCACAAGCTGCCGGGCAGGCCCATAAAAGCAGGATCATAATCAAGGTGGAAATTGAGAAAGTGATTTATTTGGTTCTCTTCCTTGTCAGCGCACATACACCACACCCCCACCTCCACCCCCTGCCCGTTCGGCTCTCGGCTTCTCCCGGCGGTAACGGGGCTCCGACATGGAAGGGACGGCAGGAGGCAGGCTCTGTGCTGCGCCGGGACACGAGACGAGCGGGCAGCGAGCCGGCCTTGGGCCGCCCCGTCGAGGTGCCCCCTCACGTCGGGGAGCCGGGGAGCTGGGGAGCCGGCGTGCAGGGGCAGCCAGAGGGCTGGTTTTGTTCGTATGTTTGCGACTAGTCTGCGAATACTTGTTCGGCTGAGGTCGCCTCAGAGGCAGATGTGCTGGGAAGGGCTCCCAGGGCACTCGGTTCCCAGCCTCGGCGGGTCTCGGGAAGTTAGACTGGCCATGTGGTCCCCCTGCACCCCCACCTCATTCTGGAGCTCATACAGCTGTGTATCGTGGAGCTCGGAGGAAAACACCCGACGGTGTGAGCTACCANGGTGGGGGGTGGGGAGGGAAAGTGGTGGGGTGGGTGGTGGTGTTCCCCGTCAGTTCACCGCCTGGGGAAGCTCCGTGTCCCTTCCCGGCTCAGTAGAGCACCCCGGCAGGGCGGGGAGCTCCCAGCAGCGTGAGCAAACAGAGGAAAAAAGCGCTGCCAGGCTGGCCAGAAGTTGGCTCGGCTTCGGAGCGGCCCGAGAAGGTGCCGGAGCTCCCTCGGGGCTGGAGGCTGGAGCTGCCGGGGAGCAGGGGACCTTGACTCCCCCTCTCCCCGTGTGCGCTTCCCTGGCGGCCCCCTAATGGGATCGAGGAGGTGCTGGCCAAAGCCTCCAGAACTGCCGGCAGGGTGGCCGTGCTCTTGACCAACCCCGCTTCTTGCAAGTGGTTTAGGAAAAACAGGGCTGTGAAACTTGGCGAAAGTTGGGCAAATTCCTCGCTGTCAGACGGGGGAAAAGTGAAGCCACGACTCCCTGAGTAAGAGCTCGCACGGGAGTCGCTGCACCTCCGCCTTGTCCTCGCTGCAGCCCGAGAAATCCCATCGGATCTGCTTGAAAATAGGTTGATACAGAGTAAAGGCGCTGACAAGCCGCCTTTTGCCTCTGGTAACGCGCAGAGACGCCCCAGAAATCGAGGTGCTGCTGCTGTTCCTGTCTGGCTTAGTGGGGCGGGATATACAGAGCTGTTTCCAGGGACAGAACAAATACCTGCTAAGAACCGAAGGCGCCACAAGTTGTTGTAGAGATGAATTGGTCCAGTAATTGCTAGGGCTATGACACCCTTATTTGTGCTAAAGCATGTGACACAATCTTCAAAATGTGCTAGCTCCAAGTTACCACCTCTTTATTACTTATACAAGCTAATAGGTGAAGTGACTTTTACCTTCTTTACTTGAAGGAGGCACAAAGAAGCAGACAGGTAATTCCACGCTGCTAATTTTTATGATATGATGGGTAGGGAAGGGAGAGGTTGAAGTAAATTCTGGGAAAACCGATTATGAAATCTCAGAGTTTGTGCAGTAGTGACCAGCTCAAATCTCATGATTATTTTTTTACTAAACTGCAGTTGCAATTATGTTAGAAAATCTGCCACCATATTTGCCTGTGTGTGAACCGGTTTGTTCCGNGTTTGCGACTAGTCTGCGAATACTTGTTCGGCTGAGGTCGCCTCAGAGGCAGATGTGCTGGGAAGGGCTCCCAGGGCACTCGGTTCCCAGCCTCGGCGGGTCTCGGGAAGTTAGACTGGCCATGTGGTCCCCCTGCACCCCCACCTCATTCTGGAGCTCATACAGCTGTGTATCGTGGAGCTCGGAGGAAAACACCCGACGGTGTGAGCTACCACATTTTGAAGATTGTGTCACATGCTTTAGCACAAATAAGGGTGTTATAGCCCTAGCAATTACTGAACCTGGGACAACTGTCTGCATTTGTAGGCGTGCAGATGCCACCATCACCTGCCAGAGGAACCCTGAGTGGGGTGAGGAGGCCGAGGGCAAACGGCAGGTCGGGCTTAGCAATGCTGCTTGCTCCCTCCCGCCCCGTTGCGAGGAGCGGTCTTTGCACTGAGACTCAAGGCTGGGATAGCGCAGGCAGCGTTTTGCGAACACGAAGCGGGAAGGCCAGGAGGTATCCACTCGAGGGGAGGGTACGCCGGCAGAGTGGGAAAGCTCCGTGCCCTGGGCACTTGGACAGTAATCACCTCCAACTTGGTCGCCTGCCATGCTGACCTCGCCCCTCCAGCACCTGCTGCCCTCCCCTCGCCAAGGGGGGCACTGGCCCACTGGCTGTTGGCGCTTCGCTCCCAGGCTGGCGGGAGCAGCTCCGTTCTNGATCTGCTTGAAAATAGGTTGATACAGAGTAAAGGCGCTGACAAGCCGCCTTTTGCCTCTGGTAACGCGCAGAGACGCCCCAGAAATCGAGGTGCTGCTGCTGTTCCTGTCTGGCTTAGTGGGGCGGGATATACAGAGCTGTTTCCAGGGACAGAACAAATACCTGCTAAGAACCGAAGGCGCCACAAGTTGTTGTAGAGATGAATTGGTCCAGTAATTGCTAGGGCTATGACACCCTTATTTGTGCTAAAGCATGTGACACAATCTTCAAAATGTGCTAGCTCCAAGTTACCACCTCTTTATTACTTATACAAGCTAATAGGTGAAGTGACTTTTACCTTCTTTACTTGAAGGAGGCACAAAGAAGCAGACAGGTAATTCCACGCTGCTAATTTTTATGATATGATGGGTAGGGAAGGGAGAGGTTGAAGTAAATTCTGGGAAAACCGATTATGAAATCTCAGAGTTTGTGCAGTAGTGACCAGCTCAAATCTCATGATTATTTTTTTACTAAACTGCAGTTGCAATTATGTTAGAAAATCTGCCACCATATTTGCCTGTGTGTGAACCGGTTTGTTCCGTCCGAAAGGATGATTCGATCGTAGGCACCTCTTTTTCTGTTTGAAATCTCATCTTAACGTTAGCATTTTTAATCAAGTGTTTAGTGTTTCAGGGTGCGGAGAGAGGGGAATGGTAGCTGTCTGTCCCGCTTCTGGGCTCTGCGGTGCCGGGGAGGATTGCTCCTCAGTTCCGCGAGCAGCCGAGCGCTGATTTTTTGCTATCTGACGCGGTAAAGTTGCGATAGTGTTCCAGTTCCTGCCGATGAGGCTTGCCAGACTTAAGGCTAAAAAACCGCGTCTCGTATACAAAACGCTCAGAATATTTACAGGTAATTGTGACTGTCAAATACTGCGACGTGTTGACAAAATGCAGAGATCTCGGAACGTTTCGTGTTTCGGAGGGCGGGAGGCTACACGGCGTGGAACCCCTGCGCAGGAGGGAACAACCGTGTGACCCCCAGAGGTGCCGTGGCCGAAGGACACTTCTCGGGGCAGAAATGTGGCGATTCACGGAGCGGTGTAAGCGAGAGCTGCCACCGTCCCGCTGGGGACAAACTCGCTTGTTAGATGCTGATTTAGTTGGAGTGATTCCGTGACGGGGAGCCAGGCGAGCACTGCGTCTGGTTTGGTTTTGTAATGGGATTTCAAACGGCAGATACCGCTAACCCGTCCCTTTCCAAAGCTGAAATTTGTCACGGGAGAGCGCTGGCTGCGCTCAGGAGCGGGGTTAGGCGGGGGGCTGCGCTCAGGAGAGGGGTTATCCGAGGGGCTGCCCTGGCAGGCCAGGGAACCGCCGGGGCTGGGCAGGACTCCTCTGCCGGGGAGGCATCTGCTCTATTCCGCCGCGCCGGGAAGCCAGAGCCAGTTTGGAGGGGAGGGAGGCAGCTCTGCAAGGCTAGCGGGGCTGCCCTGAGCGAAGGGTACGTTTCAGCCACTCCGAACCTGCTGGGAGCCGGCGAGCAAACCCAAACCCAGATCCAGGGGATCCTTCCGAGGGCCGAGTACCAACCGTGGTCCCGAAAGCTCTTTGGAAGTGTTTGCGCATATAGGCAGGTAAAGTTTTGAGGCTACGGGAAAAGGTGATAGGATTGCTGGCAAGAGGAAAAGGGACAGGATTCGGCCTTTTGCTGCGCGGTGCCTCATATACGTCCCCTCTGCAGAGTCGCCCTGCGGAGCCCTGTTGGGCTCAGTACAGTAGAGGGTTTGCGAAAGCCTAAAACCGCTGAGCCTTACACAGTCAGCCTCCTGCAGCTTTCCAGCTGAGGTCGTTTCGCCGAGGACACTGGCAAGCGGTCGGGGAGGCTCTGAGCCTTTGCCATTTGCTGGAGCTGGGCTGTGGGGCGTCTGTATTAGGGTGCGTTTCCTCTACCTATTCAACCGCGTTCTCAGCCTTTACAGTTCAATAAAACCTCTGATGTTTATCTTCACTAGATTTCCCCTGCCCGTTTTCTCTGGGCAGATTCCGCAGCTTTTCAGTTATTTGCACAGAAAACTATAAATCCCCAGCCTGGTGCTTCCAGCCCGGGCACCCCAGGTAGGGTCTGGCAGCGGGGACTGGCAGCGGGACCGGCTCTGCTCCCCGAGCACCATTTCGAATGGAATGAGCCGGCGGGAGCTGCTGCCTTGTGCCGCAGAGCGGAGAGTTCTCCGTACGCATTTGCTGGGGGTTTAATTGCCACGGGCGGTCTGCATATAAAGCTCAGGCTGGCTGTTGGAGGTGAGCTCTGGATTTGGGAGGAAAATGACCCCCTACTCCGCACCGAAGTCAGCTGCTAATGAACCGCGGCGGTGACGGAGGGCGCTGGGAAGCGGCTCTGTCCTCCCAGTTCTGCTGCCAGCTGGGCTCCGCCGGTCGCAGGAACTTGGAGAGAGTTTGGGAGGAGGTGGTGTCCAACGTGGGCGGGCGATGCTACGCTGCCAGGTCGGAGCCGGGCAGGGGAGAAGAGCTAATATCTTGCTAATTTACGTTAATCGTTGCAATTAAACCGATTCGTGCCTCGGGGTACGAGTCCTCAGCTCTGCAAGTTCTGCATGTCCCGCTGAGCTCCGCTGTCTCTCCGCCTCCCCCTCAAGGAGAGCCCGGTTGGAGGGGAGAGGGGGCTCCCCCGGCATCCCCCGCTCCGCAGACACCTTTGGGGTGAAAAGGCCAGCTCGGAGCCAGCTCCTGGGCCGCTGCTGCTGCAGCCCTGTCCCACATTCGTTCGTACCGCACCGCGGGCAGTGCCGGGGCGCTCCTTGCCCCGCTCAGCGCAGCCACCTCGGGGGGCAAGAGCCACCTGGGCTGGGGCTACCGACGCTGGAGCGGCTTTGGGTACTGCGGAGGAGCAGCCGCAGCTGGTGCTGGGGTGGCGGGGCTCATTTCCCTACTTGTTAGTCACTTCTTTCTCGTATCTAGGGAATTTTCCTTAATCGCAACGAAGGTGGCGAAACTCTTCCTTCGTTTCCAACCATGAGCTGCTAATTTGAAGAAGAGTTGCAGGGCACAGGCGGTTCAGTCTGTGCTCTCTGCTCCTGACAGTTTATAAATCTAAACAGATCTGTTTTAGAGAAGCCGCACAAAACCGAGGAGTCTCGCAAGTCTGTTAAGGTGAGGCGGGTCAATGAGCGTGAAATCTCACGGAGGAAATCCCTTGCGGCTCGCACTGCGCCGTAAGATTGCGGGAAAACGCAAATCCGCGGCCGAGGGGACAGCCAAGAGCTTGAGACGAGTGTGAGGAGCAAGGGAAGCCGCAGTCCACGGTCGGAAGGCAGAAGAGAGCCTGGCAGGAGCCCGGGAGTGCCCGGTTCAGCCCCACACCTGCGGCCTGGGCTCCGGCAAACCCCACTCCCTGTGGCCACCTCGGCCGGGGCTGCGCTGCCTTCTGGGCACCGAAATACGGTGTTAGAACAGCTCCGGCCGAGTCTTTCCCTTCCCTGTATACACCTGGCTATAGAGGTTTCCTCTATTGCCTGCAGCTCCTTTTCCACATAACTACCGCTAGCCGCGGAAGATTTATTAATAAAATTCGTGAGAGGGAGGACGAAGGCGAGGGTAAGGTCTGAAAACATCCTGCCGTCCCCAAACCGTTTAGTCTGGAGCTCGGACATCGTAAAGAGGTTTTTGGTTTTGTTGTGTGGAGGGTTTATTTTTTAATTGACATAGCACGAAGGAAAAGATGGTGCTCAGGGAGGGAAGAACCGTCTCCGGCGTTGCCGGGGGCCGAGGCGCTGTGCAGGGAGCTGAGGGAGCTGCCAGGGGCTGTGCAGGGAGCTGCGGGATTGCCAGGCGTGTGCAGGGCGCCGGGGGAGCTGCCAGGCGTGTGCAGGGCGCCGGGGGAGCTGCCAGGCGCTCTCCGGCCGGGCAGCTGCCCGCTTGTGCTCGGGTTGCCACCGCGAAAGCAGCGACGTGCGGCTGAGCAGCGGAGATGGCCCGTCCCATGCTGCCGCCGCACCGTCGGCTGGAGCCAGAGCTCTCCCCTCCCTTGGGATCAGGGACATTTTCTTTTTGTTTTAGCTTCATCTCCTAAATCTGGCGCCGAGCAAGGCACCGCAGTAGCGCGGAGCGGTTCCTTCAGAAGCAGGTTTAGACGGCGAGAACTGGGTGACGAGGCCGAGAGGGAGGCCAGCTCCCCGGCTGCGCAGCGTCTGTCCCGGCCCGCAGGGGACAGCCGGGTCAGTTCCAGTCAGTCCTGTCCGCCTCAGGCTGTCCCGGCCCGTCCCGGGCCGCTGCGAGTGCCGGAGCCTCGACGGCGCGGCGGGCTCGGCGGGCAGGGCAGGACAGGACAGGGAAGAGCGAAGCGGCGCTGCCGGGACCCGGCAGGGCTCGGGAGGGGCCCGGTGTGTCGCCCCGGCAGGTCCCCCCCGGCAGGTGCTGCTCGCCCTGCCCGGCCTCCCCTGCTCGCCGGGGCCGGAGGCCGGAGCCGCGGCCGCCTCGGGCTGCGCCGGTGCCGGTACCGCGCGATGGCGCTGTGCGAAGGGAAACGCACCGGGACGGGGCGGCCGGGGGGTCTAGGTCCGGCCCCGGTCCTGGCCCCGAAGAGCGGCCGCGGGCTCGGGAGCCGCCGCGATGGAAGCCTGGGCCACGTCGGAGCGGGGACACGGGAGGTCGTGCGGTGCCTGGGACTCCTCCTCGGAGTCCGCGGCGCTTGGGAAACACCGAGAGATTACGGGAGAAAGCCCCCGGGAGCCTGGTGGATGGGCCCGGGAGCCTGGAGGATCGTCCCAGGCACGGCCGCTGCTTTCGGAGGGCCCGGAGGCAGCACCGTGCAGCCCCAGCTGCAGCCGCCCGCCTCCAAAGCCTGTGCAGCCACGGAGCTGCGATCGCTTCCACGCGTTTTGGCTTTAAAAGTGGCCGTTAATGAAAACCAAACCTTTCCAAGGAGGTGTTTTTGTTCGTATGTTTTGTTAATTTACTTTTCTTTGGCAGTCGACCACTTGAGGCGTCGGTAAAGTTTAGTAATGGGGAGCGCTGGGGACTCGGAGCGCACCCACTCTTGCTCTCAGCAGAGTGCAAGAGCAGAAAATTCTCCTACTGGGTTTTGTGTTAGGAAAAAAGAAAAAGAAAAAGAGATTAATAATAAATCTTTCAAATCTTATTATTATTAATAATAAATCTTCTTTTTATATCGAGATTGAGGACGGATGAGGGAAAACGATGGGAAATAATCGCCCCCCTCTTTTTTTTTTTTGCAGTGGAAATAAGGACAACATGTGAAAATCATGCACTGGGGGAAAAAAAAGCATTTATAATTTGAAACAGAAAGAAAAGGTTTTTATTGGGAAAAATATGTAAAAGAAAAATAAGCATCGTGTGTCATAAAATCTGTCTAAATTAAATTATATTTACAAAACGGACGTTACCAACCAGCAAAATTTATACGCGCTAGCTTCGATTTCCCCTTAGTTTTACTTCCGCGTCGAAATTTTGGAATTATTACTGCTCCCGATTCCAAAGTGAAAAGAGTTTTTTCTGTAAGCGTTCGGCTTATAAATACAGGCGTAAATACGTATTTGGCGATCCTGATATTCCAGTGAAGGCGCAAATTAGAAACCAGCTGCCGGTGGGGAAAAAACCCCCAAAAAACGAATGCGAGAGAAAGGTGCAGGGGATTCATTGCAAATAAAGCAATCGCTACATATATATTTAAATGTATTTAATTGTATGCATTATTCAAATGCCCTTCTGACTAGTTTAATAATTTAGAATCGATAGTTTTCCTAAAAACTTTATAAAATATTTACACTTAATAAAATATTAATCGATTAACAAGCCAGTCGTACTCTTATAGGAGCTTTACTGAAGTCCTGTAATCGCGCTGTCGCCACACGTCTCCGCTGTTAAGGAAAAGATCACTGACAAAATGTAAATGAAGATCTTCAGACGGTGGTGTTTATAAAATAGCTCATTAATGGGCTTGGATTGAATCTCTCCATCCATCCACATCATCAGATATAATAATAGTAACGAATCAGACAGGGAAGATCCTGGCTAAACCATTGGCATTTTTTTTTTCCAGAAGTACCGAAGTCCTAAATCACCAATTCTTCTAACTTTCTGGCCATTGATCCGCGGGAATTCGTAGTTTAACATCAAAGGTAAGAACAAAACATTATTCAATTATTCGACAGCGGGTGGAAGAGGTTCCCTTCCGCGTATGTGAGCTGCTGCTGAGCTTTAGCTCATTTAGGGGGGGAAAGGGAGAAAAGTTATGATCGGGTTATTTAAGAAAACCGAGAGTTCTCCAAAGTTTGCGGCTCCCGGGCAGGCAGGAGCTGCTGGCGGCAGCGCTGGGCTGTCTCCTCGCAGCGTCTCCGGCAGCTCCTGGAGCCCCGGCAGCGGCCCCCGCGGTCTCCCCACAGCTTTCCTGCCTCCCCCGAACTTCAGACGGCTCTGGGGCTCGGCTCCCACCCTCGGTCGCGGCTTTGCTGTCCAAAACTTTGGCAGCGGGTTCCCCTGCCCCGTTCGGCGGAGCGGAGACACGAGAACTTCGGCCGAGGAGGACAAGGCGCGATCGGCGCCGCGTTTTGGGGCTGGGCCGTGGGTGGGATGCGGAGCGAAGCGATTGTCTGTCTTACCGCAGCCGCTGATCCGCTGCTTCTCCCGGCACTGCTTCCCGCAGCCCGGCCGCAGCGCTGAGCGCTCAGCGGCCGGGCTGACACTGCCCCCGCCGCCGGGGACCGACCCGCCCGTGTCTCTGCTCCGAATCCCGGGGCAGCACCGACGGGGATGGTGCGGGCTCGGCCGGGGCTGGCGCTGCCGCTCACCTGAGCCTCCCGGGCCGGACGCAAACCTGCCGCCGGGGCCGTCCGGTGGCGGCGATGCTCCCGCTGCGCCCCGGGCATGGCGGGACCGGGGCGGGGGGCCCTCTCCGCTCCCCCCCACCCTGCAACCCCCCCTTTTTTTTTGTTTTTTTTTGACCCTCAGGCGCCACCGTAAAAGGCAACGCTCTTAAG
>WEIS01057194.1:0-15914 GCA_013389965.1 Todus mexicanus | reverse complement strand
CTAAGAACTGTGAAACTCTTCTATTTTGAACCTGACTTTTTAGTGGTTAATAATTCTCCACTGCAAATGGACTGCTCTCCTGAAAGATGGCTGTTTCATTATTGTTCTTAGCACAGGTGTACTTTTCTCCTAATTGGGTGGGGAATTTCTAAAGAGGAGACTGAAATAGCTACATTCAATGTTTTCTTGAAATTTCGAATAAGTAATTTTGTAACCTATTAAGAACACTTTAAATGTGTTTTTGGGGTTTTGCACTCATATGCACAATTACCTTCGGTTTTTAGACATGAACAGTAGCATCTCTGTCATCAAGAGTTCTTTCATGTTGCACTGCATCGCAGGAGATGTCCTTAAGCTGTCATTAAAGGCAAGGAACACACTGTACCTGCTTGCTTACCACACAGGTCTGATTTACAGAAGAACTTTGGCACTGACCTAATTCAGTTTCCACTGAAGACATGTAGAAAGAAATCCCATTGACCTCAATACAAGCAAAGTTTATCACTGCTGAGCACTTCTAAAAATGTCACCCCATTTTTCTGTCTTCAGACCTGAATTGTAGGCATATAGTTATCTTTAAGCCTATATGCTCAAGCCTCAGGAGCCTGAGAGATATTGTTGACTGTGTTACGCTAATCCCCAGACACCAGGTTGTTTACCTCAGTGTTGCTCCAGTGAAGGTCTGTCCCAAGTGATGCTGCTGAGCTGTCCCCAAGTTATGCCTGTGGTCAGGATACAGCACATCCAGCTCAGCACAGACTGACAGTGGCTGTTCAAGGGTTTTGTCTGTACAGTACCAAGTGCCAAAGAAGCTGTTATTTATCACTACCTTTTCTCCTCATCTCTGCCTGTGCTAGGAGGCAGAGGAAGCACCCTGACTTCAGTCTGCCTCAGGAAGAGTGTCTCACTGCTCTGTTTAACCAAGGGATTTAATTTTCATTGTTAGTCTTTCGTGTCCCTTTTTGTTGCCAATAGATTTCCCCAGCCTCATTGACGCTAATCTCATTGTCCAAGAATCAGCAAAGGGTAATTAGCCGCTGCAATAATGATCTATCTGTCACAAGATCATGGCCTTTCACTACACACCTTCTTAGATGTTTCCAACTGAGCACAGGAGTCACTGCTGAAAAGAAGCACAACCCTTCCATGGTGTTCAGCATCAGCTGCAGAGGCTCAGCATGGTGCATGAAAGCAATTCCCACCACCAGTACTGGCGGTATCCAGTCAGCACAGCTGCCTGATCCCAGACCAACTTGTCATCGAACCAGAAAGCATTTCCTAGTGGGCAGAACCAGACCTTCTTTGTGGCTAAAAAAGGTGACAAGAAAAAAACCCCAAACCTCCAACCTATTTTGATATTTTGAAGGAAAAACTGTTTCGTTTTAATTTTTAGTATGAAGTGACTTTTCTCAGCACTGTATGGTTTCCTAAGGTAAAAGGCTAGAAATGTCAAAACTTGGAACTTCCCCTCTACAAAACAGGTACAGAGGTATCTAGATGTTTCTTGGTGTGTTGTCTTTAATTGCAAGACTAACCTGGCCTCCTACTTCATGAGCCCCTTGGAAGGCTGCATGCTCAATTCTGCATTTCACATTATTGAGAAGCTATGTAATCTGTATTTAAAAATATCAAGAAAAGAAACCTTATTTCCATAAAAAGTTTAGTTACAACTTCAGAGAAGGGCTGTTATTTTTAAATTGCATATATCCTACCCATAATATCACCACCTTTAAATGCACATATGCAGAGACAAAATAATTTTGAATTATAATCTCCAGGAGAAGCTAGTTTTCCAAATATCCATAAATGAGTATAATTGTGCTGGGTTCCTACGTAGTAGTATGGTGACTGAAGTTGAAGTGGAGAGATAAATCACTAATTATAAACAATAAACACTGGATGTTGTAATTTTATAATTCTGCTGACTTCACAGAGCTGCAGCTGTCTTAAGGAAATTATTGCTAAATGTTTCTTCGTTGTCAGAACAATTCTACTTATACAGCCTATATTTTCCATATTTCCTTATCCGTACTCTAAGATACTGGAAGGATTTGCATTAAAAAGTATCTTTATTTCTTAAGAGTTCCTCTGCTTTACTGCTTATCATGCACATACCACAAAAATGAGATCAGCAGCAACAACAAACACCTGCTTCCTGAGGTTGGAAGCCTTCTGCTGTAATGAACAGGACTGATCTGGGGACCTTAAATCCACTTGCAGTAGAGGCACCTGGCCTGAGCTACATATGCAACATATAGACAGCAAAGACTGAGCAAGAGGTAAATAGCTAAATTATGAAACCACAGCTGACTGAAAGCAGATGTGAAAATTAGAGAATGATATTCCTTCAACATTTTTAATTTGCAATCTAGTCAAATCTTATCACAGAATATATTTTTCTCGTTTGCAAGTAAAACAGTTAAATGTGTGCTAAATTTACATAGGAAATTCTGAGGAAGGCCAGATTTTCAGATATTTGGGCAACTAAGAATTCTGATGCTCCAGCCTTCAACCATCCCATGATGTAAAATCTTGCTCTAAGTGCTCTATAGAGAGAGAGTCACTCACATTCGGTTTAATGGAGGCTGAAAGAAAGCAAAAGCACAGAAACCAACACACTCTGGACATGGATCCTTGGAGAGTGAGTTACATACCAAACTGTTCTACTTTCAATACCCACTTTTCAGTTTCATATCTCCAAACATGATGATTTTTAGCAGAGGCCAGAAACGAAGTCCACTGAAACTAAATCGGAATTTTTCAGCTGATTTCCGTGGAACTTGGATAAGCCCCAGAAGCACAAAATCATTGCAAAACTTAAGTACATAAGCTCCAATTAAGTGGAGATTTTGACACAGGAACTATCTGTTCAAATAGAGCTGACAAAAACAAATGGATTTTTCTAATAGATGTTTCTATTTTAGAAAGCCACTTACCTTTTTTTTTTTTTTCCCCTTGCACTTGATCCTGCATTGAAGTCCTGGATTGAATCTGTGGCATCACATTTATTTTTCTGGCAACTGATTTTGGGGTCACAGGCACAAGAATCATAACTTTGTTGCAGAAGATGAGCATGAAATAAAAAAGTATAATTTTAAAATTAATGAAAAATATCTTTCAGTTGTCAATATAATACTGAAAATAAAGTCTTTGTAAATTTAAAGGTTTATTATAAATGTATTTTTTTGTTTGTTTGTTTTCAAAAGCTTAAGAAATCATGCTGTATTGGACCAGAGGTTAATTAATACAGCATCCCTCCTCTGACAGTGGTCTGTATTTGATGCTTACTGAAGGATTTTAAAGACTAAAAAGACAACTGCAGCAGCTTCTCTCCAGAGTATATATTTCTTATACTAATATTGAGAAATACCAGAAGTTGCTGTATTTGCATATCCCACATCTGTGTTGTCAAAACACTTAATGTTCAGGTAAAAAACCAAAACAAAAACCAAAACCCCAAAAAACCCCTGAAAACAAAAAAAAACAAACCAAAGACCACCACCCCCTAAAACCAAGCAAAAAAACCCCAACAAAACCAAAACCAAAACATAGAACACAACAGAATACCAATGAAGCCACAGTTTCATATCTAACTAAATCAAGCGCAGGGCTTGTTGTGTAAGCGCATGTGTGTGCCAGCATCTACTTTTCTGAATCATCAATGATGGGCACAATTATTTCTTGTTATAGGAAGACTTAGCGGAGAATATAGCTACAAGAAAGGAAAACTCAGGTGCCAGTATAAATCAGATTAGTGATGTGTCACAGAATTTGGATCTCTAAGGTATAAAGCAGCACGATCACCGTTGTTATTGCAATCTCACTTCGCGTCCTGAGTTGCCCGAGGATTACAGTAACACTCTGGCTTTGTCTTGTTTTGAGTAGCGTATATTTGCAGTGGAAACCTCTTTTACAAGGTGATGCAACGTCCATCAGAGAACCTCAGATTCAGGTAAGAGTGTTGCTTCAGGTAACATTACTAGTCAAGACTTGCTGTTCAGACCCCAGTCCCCCCAGTCCGGCACTAAACCACACACTTAATTCAGTTTAGAGCCAGAGTGATCATCCAGGCAATACTAAGCAATGCGCTTACTTGACACTTCCTGTGAGCGCCTCCCTTAAGATGACCCTTCCAAATGACTCAAGACTTACATATGTGAACGTGTGGCCCTATGTGGTTGGTTGTGTTCTCCCCTCTTCCTTTAAGCAAGCCACTCCTCCTCCTTGCCAAAACCAGTATTATAGCTTTGAACTTATTAAAAATATAATGAAAAAATCCTGAATCTGGACACTAATTCAATCTGGCAACACAAACGCACAGAGGATGTGCTTCATGGGTGGCACCATCACTGCAGGCAGCTGCCCTGCTTGAACCAGCTCCCCTCCTTCAGAGAGGGGCTGCTGCTTGGACTCACCTTTCAGCAACCTCTGTTTCCACTGCCCACTTCTCCATACCGTGTGTAAAGTGTTCCCTGCAGAAACTGCGGCTGCTCTGCCACAAGAGCAAGGCCATGAGATGGGATGGTGTCCACAGCACCTGGAAAGAACCCAGAGGTAGATGGTTACTCCAGACAAGCTGGTGTGTGGCATGCCAGCTTCCTCTGAAACAATGACCCCTTGGCAAGGTTTTCCCATGATCAAAAAGCATCTGAGAAGTCTCAGAGGGAAGGGAGAGGGGAGAATGGAGCCATCAGGGCATCATGCCTTCAAAGGAGCCAAATGAAAAGCTTCATTGTCTTCCTAGAGCAGGAAGGATTTCCCTAGCAGTACTCTGATGTGCACACCTTTAAGTCTTCAGTCAGCTATTTTTACAGTGGCTTTAAACAAATCGAGAATATATTGAGGATGCAACTTTTTAGCAATTGTTATTTCTTTGAACAGTTCTGGTGCACTGATAACATCTTTTCACCCGTTCCTACTTCATACTTGTCTTCATGCACTAGGAGAATTTAATTGCATTATTCAATGACATTCGCAGGTGACATCAGCATGGCTCTGTTGAATTCAGTAACACTGTGTTGTCTTACTCAAAATTCTGGCCACAAACAACTCCAAGAGATTTCATGTACTGCACAGAAAAAATTCCTCTAAAGTTTTTTTTTTCTCCCCAGATGGATATTGTCCTCAATACTATGAGTGCACAGCAGCTGTATCAGACATTTGGTCCACTAATTAAAAGAACTACAATAATCAGCTTTAAAGCTCTAATACCCATCTCTAAATACCCCTAAATGCATTCAAACTAATTTTTACACAAGAAGTAGAGATTGCTTCTTATACAGACATACCATTTTTGGTATAATCTGAAGCATCGCTACCTCTTATGTGCTTATTTTTTTTGGGGGGGGCAGGTATTAGTGACTTGATCCTGTCCACTTTGGGTTAAAAAGGAGACTCTCTTCTGGCATAAGTAGAAGAAAGATCAAGGCCTAAAGACATGTGTTCCCTAGAGTACCAGGATATGCTGATGTGAGAGATTGCTTAAGCAAGCAGAAAAATGAGCTGGAACTTCTCCTACTTTTGTTTTGTCCTTTGCATTTTTCATACTCTGTATTGACAGCTTCTAGATGTGCAGCATTCTGTGGCTGGTGATCCTTCCTACGCCTATGTACTTTTCTGTCTACAGCCCTATTAACCTCAGATTTATTAGCTAGTTTGTCAGCCACTTACACTGCCAACTTCCCAAGAAGCAAACACATCCCTATATGAAGGTGCACCAAAAAGACAGCAATGAGATAAAAGTACAACCTATCTCACCCTTCTAAATTAAACTTTAAGAACACTTTATCAAAAAGCAAATATTCTACATGGTATTCCACTATACTTTAAAATTTAAATCAAGCTTAAAACACACATAGCAAACTCTAGTATTCATTTTTATCTTCAGAAGCTTTTATTCTGTTAAGATTTTGTAATGCTTACAAAGGGAGAAATATGTTGGGTTATGGAAAAGATCACAGTGGATATTTGGGGGGAAAGCAAGATATTGATCATGAAGAAGACACATCGTTTTGTGTGATTTGGTCTCAGTTATAAAATGTTTTGAAGTGTCATTATTTTGATTACTATGCTTGAGGCTCCATTTTAATGATGTGCTAAAATTTAAATGGTGGGCACAGTATCTAGTGTATGAACACATGGAGGTGGCTGGGACACATCAGCAATGTGTACATTCTGGAACACCACAAAATCTGGCTCTACGTGCCAACTGAACATTGCGAATCAAACCAGCAAGGTTACAGCGGGAGAGTCTATGAAATATTTAGATAGGTGGAAACATGAAGGTAGGTTTTCTGCCTCACACATAAGCAATGAAACTCTGCTAAAAGATAATGAACACTTGATAAGTTTTCTCCGTCTAAATCACCAAACATTTAATTATTTTGGGCATGTTCCTGCAGTCAGGATACATCTGAAGAATAATCATGGTTCTCAAAGGCCTTCAAAACATATTCATCTTCCTGCATGATTTGCTCTAGGGTGAGTTCACCAGGCAACAAAATAAAGCATCAGTTGCTTCAGCGCTGCCGAGGCTATTTTAAACAAAACCTTTCCCCAGTGTACATCTTTGACATTTAAAAGAGTGCGGAAGTGGTTTTGTATTACCTTGTGAAAAACACTACGAGAATGCATGTAAACCTGTGCAAAAGGTTATGGGGGAACAGGGAGGCAGTCTGGGGAAGGATATACCAGGAATTTCAGAAACAGGTATTGAATATCTACCCATCTTATGTTTTATCGCCCTATGCCATCAAGGACTCAGTGGTATCTATTGCACTAAACCTAAGAATCACTTGGGACAAACAAAACCTTTCAAATAATTTGCAATAAGTCTAAATGAAAAACAATCTGACAGAATGGATTTTTTTTAAGTGGCATGATATGAAAAGCACAACCAAAACTTTAGCAAAAATAAAATACCTGAAGCAGTCTATTTCACTTCCATTATGTATTGAGAAAATAAAAGGAATAGGAAAAACAGAAATACTTGAAGTCTGTGAGTAATTTACAATGATTGCAGTTTAATCCTAATGGATCTTTTCGCGACCATATATTATCATCACAACACAGTTCTTTAAAATGAATGGGAAAAAATTGCAAACATGTTTGTATGAAGTGAATGGGATATGTTTGGGTTTAGTTTGGGCTTTTTTTTTTTTTTTCTTGAAATCCACTAAGTCTCTTAAAATGTGGAAATGGCATAAGCTTCTGAGAATGTGACGGTAGGTTCAGGGTACCTATGAGTGTTGCACTCAGTCATTCCTTTAAAGTGTAAGCTTTTATGATGCCTATCAATGACTCGGAATGCTCAAACACTATCTGCAGAACACCATGGTCTTCTAGATACTTAACTACAAGACTAACTTGGAGAAGTATATAGGTTGCTGAGGAATGCTTGTTAACACTCTGTAGTAAGTGCTGCCAACAGCCCAGTGGGTGAGTCAAAGGTCTGGTCTAGTGAAGACTACAGGATGTTACTTGGTTTCTGCACCTGCTCAAGATAGGTCATATTTTATAGTCAAACTATTTGGCCCATCACAGAGAAGAAGGAGGGCTGTTGACATGCACAATGGGAACTCACTATTGCTGACAGACTGCTCTAGTCTGCCTCAGTACTGCTGGGATTCCCCTCAGGCTACGCTGAGAAAGTCCTCATAGACAACGTCAGCTAACACCAAAGTGTGGTGGACAAGTGCAGTCCCAGAATAGGCTAGTTTGACTCTGCATCTTGATCTTTGCTTCACTGGAAACTGAAATACTGCTAGCTTGGGTCAGAATTACCACTGGATAAGAAGAGCTTCATAAACTGCCCTGTTGAGAAAGCTATGTAGAAAGGACTAGCTGGGTCAGTTTTTCTGACTCTGAAGAATAAGGGTGAAAAAAATTTCTAACACCTCCATAAACTCAAAGGTTATTTCTGTGTGAAAGACTGCAGCTTTCTATCTACAAATGCATTTATACATAAGGTTTCACAAAACTTGGAAGACATAAAATCTGTGCTGGAAAACACTAACACAGTCTCCATTAAATAGTTTTGTAAGAGCAAAGTGATCAAAGTGCTCCACGTGGGGATGTATATAGGCAGATATTTTTAAGCGTTAATTCTTAAAAGTTGCATAGGCCCCTCTCTTTGTGTAGAAGGTTTTCAAAATAAGGTATTTAAAAGCTTTCAAATGTCAAAGTCTGGCCAGTGCTTTTTCTGCATAAAAAGGCTGATGTGCAGGTAAATGGCAAGCCTGGGGGAGTTACAGCATATCCCATCCACCCATTCTTCTTCTGTTCTCCTACCTATCCTACACAGGAAACTTTTCTGAATATAATTGGGAGTAAAGGTAATTATTTTGACTTGTACTCTCCCATTTACAAGCCCTTTTGTAAGATTTTACCAGGTTGATTACTGGATAATGAGGTCGTGATATAAAAACATTCTTCACTTCAAAAAACAATCACACATTATTAATTCTGAATGTTATTTTCATGGTCAGTGTTGATTACTATGCAAGTATATTTTGCCTAAAAAATAAACAAATGTACCAATCCCAGTTTTGTCAGTCTGTTTCTAAACACTTACCATATTTGACATTTGCAGCTACGTGCTTACAACCGCTTACTCTTGACTATTGGGTTTATTGATTGAAATGTCATTCATTTTGTGGAGATAAAAAAAATGTGGCTTACCCTGTTTCTGTTTATTAAGATGTGGCCAAGTAGAAATTTCACTTCATTTAAAAAAAGCTCAGATATCCCTTTCCTTGCATTTGCTTCATATATACGCTGTTTAAAATTCTGAAGAGAATTACTATATAATGCATGAGCGTTCACCTTCTATTTAGTAGAAACGCTTATATTACTATAATGCCTTCTGCAACCCTCTCCGCTGATAGTTATTCAGTTGTTTACACATTGTTTGCATGTGTGTGTGTGTATAAACTGTAATATTAGCTTTAACTAACACACCTAAAAGAAAAGATCAATTGAAGAAAAAGTGAAACACAAGGAACTCAGGAATATTAGAGACTTGTACAATGCAGATCTTTATTCTAACCAATCCACCAGGATGTCTAAACTTGAAACCAATCACAATCTCTTTAATTGCTATGGCTAAATAAGATTCATTCCCCACTAGTGACTGAGACAGACAACAGAGGACTTCTACTGCTACTACATAACTGAGTGATTTGAAGTTCAGATTGCGTGGCTTATATTCACTGATAACCTGTGGTCAAGAGATCATTAGAAAAATTATGTATTTTAAATGTTATGGCACAACTTAACTTAAGGGGAAAGTATCACAGTGACAAAGCATTCACAGATGAGAAATAATAAAGACTTCTCCCTGATTTTTTCCTTCAAATTTAATTTTCATCTCTTAACAACAACATGAGCGGAAACTGAGTAAATCAGACAAATTATTATTCATCACCCTCTCCCTCTCCCCCTGTCCAGCTAAGAGCAGTCCTCTCCTAATTCAGTAATAGTTGTGATAATTGTCCATTTTTCCCCCCAGGAATCATGGTAAAAGTATGTATTGAATGCTGATAGTGCACTTGGCCTTGCAAACAAATTCAGTCAAGAGTGGTGACCGTGCTTATGGGATGCTTAGCAGGAACATGAAGTTTACAGATGGGTAAAATTACCATACAGAAGCAACACTGTTACGGATACAAAGAAAGATGGGGACAGATATGAGGCAAATGCAGGTGAACAGGGTCACAGAAGTCCTCAAAGCTGAAGATGAAACCTACAACTTGATACTGCAAAAAACCAGAAAAATACTCAGACTAGGAAATTATTAGTTCAAACTAATAAGCATCTGTATTTTTCTTTATATAGTAAGATGGTTTACGTACTTCAAAACAATCAGAGGATCCAGGTTACAGGGATGGAGGCTGAGGGATGCCTACTGCCTCAAAACGAAGAACTTCTAAGGCAGCTGCCTCTGGGCTCTAAAATGCTGCCCGCAGCATGACCATCCTATGCACAAACTCAATACTTTCCCTTTACCACAGTGAAAGAGACAAATAATTGCCAATCTCCGATCCTTTGGAAATGCAGTACAATAGTTATTTAACTTAGCATAAACCCCTTGTGATCCATCCACAATTTATTAGAAGTTTGGAAATGAGTGTTGCACTTTTCCTTTCCCCATTTGCTATCTTCTGCCAGCTGTGTAAGGACTCAATAAAAAAGCCATCCATCCTCTTTTGCCAACCAATAGTTCTCTAGTCTCAAGCTATAAATGAACAGCACAATAAATTAAATGGTTGACAGGGAAGATATATAGCTTCACAATACCGTTTGATCTATGTTTTTAAGGAGAAAACATTGAAACCCATATCTCTAGTTATCAATTACTGAAAAAATGTGTTTAAAGAATATAGAACATCTCTCACTCAATCTTGGAAATTTTCTAATTCACAATCAGAAGAAACAGTAAGAAAATAAGAGGAAGTATTAAAAAAAAAATAATGGCAGCAAATCCAGTTTCGTACTTCAAAGACATTTCTTCATGATTAAAAAGAAGAATATCGATAACTGAAGTTGAAAAGATACATTTGGAAAAAGAAGAGCAAAGAACAGAGCTTCCTTCACCTTGCTGTCGAAAGTACCTAAATTAAGTCTGAATCACTGGAGAAAAAATAGTTACCTCCAGAGATGACTTAACCCTGATCTCTGCTAGAAACCCATCTTGACACAGGTCAGACTGTCCTGTTGAGCTGCTTATCTCCAATGACTAATTTTGAGACTACGTTAGATGAGTGGTTCAGATGAGATGTCTAATATTTGGGCAGCTAAATTTAAAGGAGATGAATCACACCAAAGGAGCCTGTCTAGCTGCTGCTAACAATCACTGTAAGGACAAGTTTTCTTTGAGTGCTGCACTATGAACAGCAAACTGGTCATTTTAACAACTCAGTCATGCTACCATCATGCTGTAACACGCTGTACCAAAACCTTTAAGTACCGAGCTGTTTGAAACACTCCAGGATGCCTCTAATCCAGGTTAAGTACAGCTTTCTGTATTTATCATCTGGGATAAATTGCAGCCCAGGAAACCACTGATGTGGGCAATTTGACAGGGTTGCTAGAATGGTTTTCAGACAAAGAAAGACAGGAAAGTTTGTGTTCAGTCATTAAAATCAGTAGAGCTGTAGAGTCCTACCTGCATTCAGAGAAACCTGTCCCCATGGTGGATATATGGAGCTGCTCCTATGGAACCGCTCTAGTTGCAGTACAGCTCTGTGGACAAGAAACACCAATACACACAGTGCTTGAGAGAGAGGTGTCAGTAACTGGCCCTCAGAGTGAGCTACAGTGTCAGGAAATCAGGAAAACCTGTGCACTGTACTACTCTGTCAGCTTTAGGTGGACTTCCATACTGCTGGAAAAAATCCTGCCCTGCGTTTCAGTGTCTCAGGGCAGGCAGATCCAGACTGACTGTACGGTCCTTTTCTGTTAGCATCAGGAAGTCCAAATTAAGCTAAGATCACCATTGCATTACACAGAACAACCCCCGACAGGGCAGCACAGGGATGTCTTTTGTAGATAAAGTCTGTTATGAAACACTTTGTGTTCTCCCCATATTCATCTTTTCTTGGCATATGAACTTCCAGCATCCAAGGCTGTGTGAAGTAACTGCATTTTTCCTTCAACAACCTATTAACAGTGATGAGCTGACAGAAGGGAAGCATGTGATCAGCCCACTCAACTTGCTGCATACCTGCCAAGGCAATGATGCCACAGAATGAAACCTGCCCTTGTCTTTAGACACTTTCTGGAGAAGCTGGTGTGAAAACTTTTGTGACATCTGTAAAGTAATACGAGAATCAGTAGCAAACAATGTGTGAGGTGTCAGCCTGACGTTTGTTTCTGATAGTACCTAAACAAAGAAGTTCACAGAGTAGAAGATGTTTTCTTCAATTTCAAGTTTATGCAAAGCTTAATTTTCAAGAAACTTCCCTCTACCAACAAGTCACTAATCTGTCCATAGGAAGCAATTTTCAAGGGCTCTCCCCCACCCCCTAACGATTACAGACACATCTCTCTACTAGAAACGTTAGGCTCCTTTTTATTTAGCACATTTTTCTTGTAAACGAACTACAAAAGACTGAGTAATTCAATGTTTTAAAACCAGCTTTTTAAGCAATTCAGTTATCTGATAGAAAGGTGTAACAGAGAAAGAAAATATCTCAGCCCAAGTTAACTTCTCTGTCAACCACACTTTTAGAAAGCTCTTCCTGAAAACAAGAATCAAGTTCCAACCTGACACCCCAGGGAAAATACAGAACTCAAGTCAGAAGGTCTGCTCAAGTTTGTTGGGTCAGGATAGGGTTGTTTTGTACAGTATTTACAAAAGAAGCACTCACTATGAAATGCTGCCAAGGTCACGCATAGAATTTGACACCCACCGGACACTATTGCAAGCGAGGAAGGAGTTACAAACATCATGGGGGAATCAGCCATCTAGTTTTCTTCCTTCTGGTGCAAATCCCGGTCCAGAGACATGCATATGCCCTGCCTGCATTACAGGTTTGCAATGGCTTTTAAAAAGGCCTAAATGCTGTAATTCTGCATGGTTCCCTATAAAGTGCTATTAAATCCTTTTCACAGCCAGAAACTCAGCCTCTACCCAAACTCAAGTAGGTATGTGCCACCCCACAGCCTTTGCCAGAGCTCCCCGAACTGCTGCATCCAAGAGCATTGCTGTGCTCTCTTGGGCTTGCTCCCTCCTACTCTCCTGTAAGAGTTGAGACCAGGCTGCAAGTGCTCCTCTTTTGCTGGCCTCAGCAGCATGTCCTGTTCAGCTGGGATTCAGGGCCAGACCTTAGACTAGGTTACATGGGCACAGAGAGGTGTGCCATATTAACAATGAAATGGGCCTGCTTCTTCCTTACGCTAAACATGAATTATAATATCTTAAAGATCAGTGCACATCATGCCACTGATAGGTGATGTCACACCTGAACAGGTGGCACCAAGTAGTAGACAATTCATTTGCAGCGGACAAGAGCTCTGTGCAAGGTAGGTGCCCTGGGTCCAGATGCATGCTGCTCTTGTAACTGAAGCAGCCTGGTGAGTGCCTGCTTTAGTATCTAAAGAACACAGTAAAGTAAATTCTGTGGCTGAGCACTAGATTAAGGTGGACAGGGGGTTCTTAGCGCCAGGGAAACCCAAAGAAGAGCAGAGACACCCACCAGGAGCCCAGTCACTGATCCCTAGGAGTGCAGCCAACAGTTACTCCTGGGGAGATTCTGACTGGACTCCAGAAGAAAATTTTTCACCATGAGAACAATTAGACATTGGAATAATCTCCCAAGGGAAATGATGGATTCGCCTACACTGGACAGTTTTAAGACTCAGCTTGACAGGATGCTGGGCCATCTCACTTAAACTATATTATTTTTACCTTGAAAGGCTGGACTAGATGATCCTTGAGGTCCCTTTCAACCTAGTATTCTATGGTTCTATTATTCAACAGGGTGCACAGCAGTCCATGCAGAAGGTCACGCAGGGAGGGTACTGCATCCTGCATTGTAGGTCTACAGCCCAGAGAAATGCTCTAGGTCTCCACCAAAACAATGGGCACTCACCTTTTCTCTCCTACAGAGAAAGCCCTTGAGAAGTCTGATGCACCCACTCGGATGGACATGCTGCCATCCAGGAGTCCACTGCAAGCTATTGTTGGTATCCTTGTCTATACTACTGAGGTCAAGAGTCACACAGACGCAGCACACTTAGATTGTCCCTATGCTGTGTGAAAGGTAGCATCACTGTTTCCAGAAGAATTGAGCACTGCTTAAAAGATACCAAGTATCCAACATCTGATGTGCTGCAAGAGTAACCAGGACACTTTTCCCTGAAACAGACCCTGGAAACCACAGTAAAAAGAAAAATCACAATTTAGAAATGGAATCCTGAAGACTGCTCCTTTGAAGAGAGCTCAGTAAATCTCTCTAAATTAGCTTCTGAATAGCTCTAAATTAACTTCTATTCACAACTAGATTAAGGCAGTCTGGGTGCAAAGGTGCGTTAGGAGAGAGAGAGACACCAAATGATCCTGCAATCATCGAAATAATCCACCTGGAATAGCGAGAGTGGCTGAAAGTATAGCTCAGGCCCTTTCTCCCCCTCAGGAGTGCTGGCCAGGTTTGTGCTCTTGTCTGAAGAAGAGAAGCCTTCATTATCAAAAGGCGAGATGAGCTCTGGTGGATACGTGGGTAAGATCTATGGCACTTCTCCTCCTGCCTCCTCCCTGACTCCACAGAGTCTCTCATTGGTATTTCAAGCTGGTGCTTTGGCTCTGGTAGGCACCGTGATACTTAATGTACCTTCAGGCTCTGGGAAAGCAAAGGCAGCTTAAGGAACATCAAACACAGGCTGCATTGCTGACATCTCATTTATTGCTTGAGACCTAGGAGCACCATACATCCTTACACTGAAAGCATATTAAAAATAAATAAGTAATCCCTATAATATGGTAATTCCTTAATAGTTTGTTCAAGAATTCCAGAGGATCAGTGCAATTATCAAACAAAACTAGTACTATTTACATCTGAACTTTCAAATAATTAGATTATTTTCACTCCAGAATACTCATACTGTGTTTAGCTTCAGAAATTTTTGGCTATATCTTGCAGCTCTTATACTTGGAGGCAATTTGAGTAGTCTGCATTAACATTTCAGGAGTTTTGCGTACTTTACCTTATATCTTATCATAGAATAACAGAATGCTTTGAGTAATAACACAACCACTAGCAGCCCCAAGTTAATTTAAAAGACAGTAGGCATGTATTATGAGACAAACCAGGAAAAACTCAGCAAACTTTTAGCCTGGTAGATTAAAAAGGAGAAAAAGTCTGCAGAATAGTATTTTCAATTAGCACTTTATATGTTTCCACAACCCATGACTTCTCTAAAATTAATCACAACTTTCGTGCACCCTGTGATAACTTGTAAGAACCAATCTCAGCCGTAAGGAAAGACAGAGTGAATAACTTCTTCCTTTTACCTTGGCTTTAGCTGTAAATATCTCAAAGCAAGAATTCACCAAAGGAAAACATTATGCACTTGGAACTGGTGTTTCTTTCCTGCTCGAAGTATGGTGATCTCAGCTGCTGTGATTTTTTTGCTGCTTCTTGCTATGGGTTTTTGTTTAGTTTTGAACAATTCTTTCTGTGAACTGAGATCCACACTACTGGAGCTGATTATTCTTTTCAGATGGTTTCCTTGACTAACACCCAGAGACTTAATTTTTGTTACACTACTCTGCGTACCCTGAGGAGCACATTTCCTATTGACCAATACTCTGCTCAATTCTGATTATAATTGTAAAGGCACTGCACTGAGATTAAACCTCCTACTTCCATATCTCATGCGCAGCAATCTGAGAGGGTTATTAAAATAGACTCCCTTCTGATCATCTCTGTAGACATTTTAATCTTACATTCAGTGTTTTTATATCCAAGCCTTGCTCTTCACACACAGAGGGAAGGGAATTAATTGAATTGAGTAGGAGGTTGATTTGGTGGAGTCCATTGGCACTGAGCAAAAGTATATCTCCTCTATTGAAAAGCGCTTACCCTGAATTCTAACAAAATAAACCCATTTTTAAACTGTTCACTTCAAAGGGAAGAGTGGGAATTGCTTGTGCTTTGGCTTTCCCCACTAGTGTCCCTATTATCATGTTCCTTAAAAACAAAACATGCACCTGGGAAAGGATGATACAACTGCAATGTCTGGAGTGGAGCATGGTTGGTTTGCCCCCCACACCTCCCTCCCCACTAACATTTGCGATAAAAAAACGTGAAAGGCCTTTCAGTGGAGTCATGGGATGAGGATGGACTGTGAGTGAGACAGTGAGACAGGAAGTTAACAGCACTTCATTTTCTCTCTCTGCTCACTGCATTAAATCT
>WEIS01057193.1:5069-21980 GCA_013389965.1 Todus mexicanus | reverse complement strand
CTCAGTCGCTCCTCACAGGACTTCTTTTCTAGACCAAGCTCCAAGAGCCCAGACACGTGTGCTGACCCCACAGACTCCCAAACCCCTCTCACATGTGTTGCCCCCCAGACCAGACCAGCACTCACCTTGCTCTCGTCCGGCCCCTCGTAGGCAGAGCTGTGCTTCTTCATGACGTCCGGGGCCAGGACCTGGAAGCGCCGTCGGAACTGGGTGAGGAGCAGGCGATCCGCATACCCTGGGGACAGAGGGATGTCGCTGGGGGCTGCACCAGCCTGGTGGCACCTGGCTTGCACCAAAACACTGGAGACAGCACCAGTGGTGGGGGCTGATGTGAAGGGTGGCACGTCCTGTGTGCAGCAAAAGGTGTCATGGGTGCTGGGGACCTGGGGAGTTGCGCTTAGTGGAGAGAAACCCCGGCAGCAAGGGCACAGTAGAGGGAACGGAGAAGCAGAGGAGATGTGTTTGAACTGGCCAGATGCCATCCCAGCACCTCGTGCCATGCAGGAGGTGCCCCTGGGCCGCCCGCACCGGCACCACTCCCCCTGGTATGGACAGTGACGGTGGTGGGTGCCATCCACCCTGATGCACAGATGTTCCAAGAGGAGCAAGGGGAACCCCCCCAGGGCTGCAGCCACCACGCTCAGGCTGTGCCTCCCGGCAGCATCGCCGGCTGTAGGCAGCAGAGGGGCTGGGAACCCTCGCAAAACGCAGCAATCCAAACTCCGGGGCTTTCTGAAGCAGGGCTGGCGAGAGGCAGGTGATGAGCAAAGCGTGGAAGAGCTGAGCTCTGGGCACAGCGACAGGGTAGGCGGGACTGGCATGGATCGCGGCAGCGGTGGAGGGCCAGGCGTACCGACGCGGTGCAGCCAAAGGGCGTCCAGGAGCTGCGTCCCCTCCAGCTGCGCTTGTAGGGTCGGCATGTCCAGCTGTGGGGCTGCATCGGGCGGCGTAGGGGGCCGAGGGACGGGGCTCTCCGGCCCCGCTCCCGGGAGCAGGCAGTGGACAAAGTGCAGCTGGGACCGTCGGAGAAGGTTGGTGAGCGCGTCCTGCCAGGCAAGCAGAGGTCAGTGGGGATGGAGCGAGGTGAAGGGGCAGTGTGGGGTGGTGGGAAACGCTCCCCGTGTACCCTCCCCCAGGTGTCTGGGCGGGTAAAGGAGCCATGCTCAGAGCCCTAAAGCTCAGGTGCATGTGAGGAACAGCCTTGGTCAGAGAGGTGCCCAAGGCGCAGGCCACAGATGCTGAGCAGACCCTTCCTCCTAAGGTCCCACAGTGTTGGTTGATGGGCTACCAAAGGTTTCCGGGGCTGAGGTTGCTGGGCGGGGGTTTGCCAGGGACAGCCAGGACCACAGTGCAGGCTGGTCTGGGAGCCTGCAGAGACTGAGCCTCATCTCCTCCAGAGAGTTTCAGCACCTAATTATAGCTGGGCTCAGCAGGAGCTTGGCACGTGCCCAGCACAAAGGGCCAGTTTACTCGTCTGAGTGCTTAAGAGGATTAAGCGGCGGCACAGCAAGGTGCACGTGTAATCTGGGCTATGGCTTGTTTGCCTGGGATGCTTCTCCAAGAGATAACGGTGCTGAGGGAGTTTGTGGCCACCCGTGGCCAGAGCAGCATCCCGGGCCAAGAGCCCTGTGGGACACAGAGCCACAATGGTGACCCCAGCTCTGAGGTGCAGGAGGTGCCTGATGAGCACCCTCACGGCAAAGCTTTTCCTCCTGTTCAGATGGAACCTCCTGGGTTCCAGTTTGTGCCCATTAGTGATCCCATCAGTGATCCCATCAGCACCCCACACCCCCAAACTCGCAGCCATGAGGTGCCCGCACTCACCACCTGCAGTTTGAGCTGAGCACACACCGACCTCTTCTTCACGGCTGCGAAGCTGCTGGCGAAGGTCTTCCTGACGCAGGCGTTGCGGTGCAGGACGGCCTGGGAGCGTCCCTCCAGCCCTGCCACAGCGCGGCAGGACAGCGGCGCCCGCGACCGCGGCATCACCAACTCCTTCACTGCGACTCTGTTGGGACGAGCAGCAAGGCGGGAAGATGGGGATGCAGGTGGGACCTCTGCTTCCCAACCCCTTCAACAGGGATGCAATGAGCAGCACCCCAAAGTCAGCACTGGTGCTCTGCTGGGCACTTGGCCATGAAACAGAGCAAGGTGACAAAAGACCCCTCCAATCCCATCTGTTCCTCTTTGGTTCAGGCACTGAGCTCTTTGTTGCTGGTAAAACTCCCCTGAACTGAAGCCCAAAACAAAACGAATCATGGAATTGTTTTGGTTGGAAAAGATCTTTCAGATCATGGAGTCCACCCATTTCCCCAGCACTGCCAGGGCACCACTGCCCCGTGTCCCTCAGCACCACATCTCCACGGCTTGGAAAGGGGCACAGGGACGATCCCAGGTGCTGTGGCACCTCCCTCGTACTTACACCTTGGACTGCTGCAGCACCTGGATGGCGTTTTGTGCCGAGAGGTTGAACTTGGCTTTGCTGACCCAGCCCGTGAGGTCGTAGCGCACGGGGTCGGTGCCCAGCTGGTGGCTGATCTCGAAGTGCAGCGCCTGCTCGCACCGCCGCATGTCGCCGCCCCCTGCGATGGCCGCGGCACCCCAGAAACACCCAGGAAGAAACACGCAGTGAGATATTTAACTTAGTGCACCCGATGCCAAAGAGTGGGCAGCTGAGCTGACCCGAACTCACCCTCCTGGTCGGGTCTCTTCGTGGCGAAGTAGGAGCAGAGGCGGTCGAAGGCAGTGCCGTCCCCGGAGCCTGGGATCAGCACCTCTTCGTCCAGGATCCACAGCAGCCCTTTGCGATCGGCCCCTGGGCTGCCGGGCAGCACCTGCGGCTGCTGAAGGGAGATGGCCCTTGGTGACAAGGTCCTTGGTAGCCCCCCGTGTGTGCCCCGCAGCCACGCCAGCCTGCTCCCACCCTGCTCCCCACCACCTCTGCCCAACTGTGACCCTCACCTCAGGGTCAGGACAAACCCTCCTGGCCTGGTCCAGCTCTGGACATTACCCCCGAGATCTCCACAGCCACAGTGTCCCAGCAGTGCCAGATATCCCAGCTCTGCAGCCAGGCTGGGGGGTGTCTGGGGTGCAGGGCTTGGCCAGGAAGGGAGCTTGTATTTTCAAGACAGAAAGGTGCTGGCTAATGCCAAGCCCTCCCCTGTAACACCCCCAACTCTGCCTCTGACACCCTCACTCCGCTGAGCGAGAGGATGCTTCAAGCATGGCCAGAACAACCAACTCCCACTGTGGCCACAGCACCAGTTACCTGTGAGGAGCTCAGGTCGATGATGGACAGCGTGGCCAGTGGAGAGCGCTCTGGAAGATCAAAAGACACCTCAACATTTTCCTGGAAAACATTATTTAAAAGCTTGGTTCAGTCACAGAATCACAGAATGGTTTTGGTTGGAAGAGCCCTTTAAGCTCAGCAAGTCCACCCATTCCCCAGCCCTGCCAGGGCACCACTGCCCCGTGTCCCTCAGCACCACATCTCCACAGCTTGGAAACCCCTCCAGGGATCAGGGGGACTCCACCCCTGCCCTGGGCAGCCTGGGCAGCTCCAGGACCCACTCCCAACACCCCCACATTTAGCCCTGGGTCACGGGGAGCCCCCAGGACAGGCAGGGTAGGCACAGTGTGCTCCTGCTCACATGTGAGCCGGGGATGTGCTGCAAGAGCCGCAGCCTGAACGTCTCTCCATGGTAACGGGGGGAGATTCTGCTCAGGGGTTCAGGTTTGTAGGTGAGGCAGAAACAGCAGCGGGAGTTTCTTCCTCCCCTCCAAGGGTGACCCAGCCGCAGGTGCAAGCGGGTGGCCGGGGCTCGGGCTCACAGCTGCAGTCCCGCGGCTCCCAGGGGAACATCCCGCACCAGGGTAGCACAGAGCCAGGGCAAGGGGAGCCCGCCCAGCCTGCTGCCGTCTCCAGCTCGACCATAACGGCATATTCATCTCCTGCGAAGAGCACATCCACACTTCCTTGGAGCAAATGATGTGTGAATATTAACCTGGGGGAATTCAACTATTTTTCCCAGGGCTGGAGGTATTAAAGTAACTCCTGCAAGCCTAATAAGTTCATCTCGGCTTGGAGGTTTCTCAGCAGCTTATTTCTGCAATAATTTATCATTTTCCTTCCTGTTCTCCATTATTCATCACCTGAGGAAAAGCTCGACCGCACTAACAGCAGGGCACGGAGCCTCCTGTGCTGGAGCCAGCATGCCCAAAGAGGTGCCAAGGCAGCCTGGCATCTCTGCCACGTCAGAAACACCCAGGAGGACCCGAGACTGGGGCAGCAGGAGGAAAAGAGACCCAGCTCAAGGCTGCTGCTCCGTACAGCCCCCTCATTTCTGCAACACCCCTCCCGTTAAAGCTACTGAGGGTGTCACTCGGTCACACCACGGCAGGGCTCAGGGACCCGCTGGCTCAGCCCCGTGCCCAGGTGCTGGGAACCTGCTCCCCGGGACGCTGCCCCCAGCCCTCGCTCCTCACCTCTCTGTACCTCTCCATTGCCAAGACAAAGGTCTTCTCGTAGAAGAGAGCCTGCAGCCGCTCGTGCGCGTAGTTGCGGCAGAGCTCTTCGAAAGTCGCCGCTCGCTCACTCCGCTGGTGCCGCGGGTTGTGGAAGCCGGGAGCGTCCACCACCGCGATGGAGCCCATGGAGAGCTGCTGCGAGGAGAAAGACCTGGGGAAAGAGCCACACGCATCACTGGGTGTTACCCAGAGATGTGCCTCTGTTCCCCGCTGTCCCCCCGCAACACGCACATCTGCAGGTGGGCACCATCCAGGCAGCAGCGACCAGGTGTGGTGCTCAGTGACACGGTTTAGCCATGGGCTTGACTGTGCCAGGCTGAGATGCCGCACTTCCTGCTACATCTTCAACCGAATATTAGCTTTGGTGGACCCACTGATTTGAAAAGTGGCTAAACTGGCAGGTGATGCCAACAGTGAGGATGGCGGGAGTGCCCAAAGCCGCGGGTGCTGCAGCGTGCCGCGCCGGCTGCGCTGTTTGTACAGGGAAGTTGCTGATGCTCAGCTCCAGAGAACATCTCTAGCGGGAGCCGCAGCCCGTAACACGCGTGATCCGAGCAGCACACATCAGGCGGCTTCCCGGCCGGAACAAAGACGTTGTTTGCTTCTCCAAATGTTGCTCGCAGCCATTTCCAGCCTTTCAGATAAGGGCAGCGGGGGAGGCTGGCCCTGGGAAACCTCTCAGATTGTTTTTAATGCTCCTCTCTGAAGCAGCCCCCGCGTTGTGCTGCCCCTCGCCCAGCCGCCCTGCCAGCCGACAGCACACCGCTGCTTTGGCGAGGCGCAAGGTGATGCGTTCCTCCTCGATGGCACCCAGGGTGCCGGCACCTCCGTGATAGCGCAGTGGTGAATGAAGAATCAAAAGTATATTTATGAGCTGCCTGCAGAATTTCACAGCAGCTCCCTCCCGCCGCTGCAGCTGAAAAGCTTCAGGTTCACCATCAGCAGCTCGCTGAGGAAACAGCATTTTCCTGATGCACCGAAACACGTCTCTTCGCCCAGACCATTGCTGTGAGGGTTTAATAGGCTTCGGTGGGCTGGTGTGGAAAACAAAGCCAGGCACAACAAAGCTGCCTTTAAAGGGCAGAGGGGACCCAGGACACATCCCGAGCCGGTGCTGCTGTTCAGGAGAATCAGCAACATTTTGCTTTCCTGTCAGCCCTCGGAGGCCCATCAGCAATTTCCCTTCACAGTCTGGTTGCTGGGAATTACAATAAAAATAATCTGCAGGTTAAATAACCACAGGTTAAAATAAACCTGCGGCAACAACACAGAGCATTTTGGGCAGCAGCTTTCGTGCGGATGCTGACTCTGACAAAGCGGGCTGCGCATCGGAACTGAGAAAACGGAACAGTTTGGGGGCCGATCCTCACCCCATGTCAAATTGTTCCATTTATCTGAGTAAATCATTTCAAATTTACACCATCCGAAGACAGAGATGCATCAGGCCACAGAGGACGTCCGTCCATCCTGCCTCTCCAGATGGAAATAAGCAGAGTGAGGACAAGCTGCGCCAGCTCCTGGACACAGCCGCAGCCTCCCGGGCACTGCAGCACCTACTCCAGTGTCAGACCCTCTGACTCTTGACACCTCGACCCTCTCCTGTGACTGAGATTTTACCATGAAGTGACACCCCCCAGGCAGCTGCAGGGCTCACAGAGGGGCTCCCTGACTGCTTTATGGCTCAGCCCATACCGGTAACCTTGATTTCAGTCTGCAAAGGCACATCTATTATTAACAGGCAGCCGGGTGGCTGCTCTCAGCGCCACGATGCCCACCCTCCACTGCTGCTGTGGAAGCGGTGCCAGCCAGGCATTGCCAGGGCTGGGTGTCTGTGCCAGGCTGCCCATGCCAGCAGGACATGGGCCACTACATGCAACACCCAGATGCAGAGGCCACTGCTCCATGGGGTCCTTCATCCCTGCTGATGGCTCATGCGGGGCCGAGAGCCTGCAGAAGGTCCCAGGTGCCACCGTGCTTTCCTAGACGGAGATTTTCAGATGCCTTTCTCTTTTCAGCATGCCTGCTCCATTCCTCTCTCCAGAGAGCCCCCAGCAAACGTTCCTCTTCAGCAGCACCAGGAGAAGGAGCAATCACCCACAGATCCCCCAGCACAGTGCCCAGCAGCTCTGTACCTGTTGATCAGCGAGACGACTGCGGCAAAGAGCTCCTCGTAGAGACCCGAAGCCATTCCCTCCACGCACTCCACACCCGTCATCTTTGGCCCTGGCACAGGCAGGGAGAGAAGCAGGCAAAGCCACATCAGTTATCTCAGAGCTGAGCCGGCAGCCGGGGATTCCCTCGCTGGCTGGGCAGGACAACCCCCACGGCTCCCAGGCTTTGCCAGTTGTGATGGCATCGCCCCAACTGCACCAGCAGCTCATCACTGCCCGCCGGCCTTCAGCTCCTCTAGTGCATAACGTTTACTTAAGAAATAAAACCTTGTTAAAGGCCAGTTCTGCAAGTTCTTGCTTTTATGAGAACAACTTGCAGGGACCCAGCTGCGATTCTGCCACTGAGGATGAGTCGGGCATGGAAAGATTGACCTTAAAGCCGGGCAATATCTCACCCCCTGCCCCGCACACGCTGGATCTGCCTCGTGAATCAGACACACAACCTGAGGTTTAGTGGCTCAGCACCAGGTTGCTCAGCAGAAGCACAACTCCCCGCCAAGTCCAGGTCTCCTTGAAGGACGCAGGTCAAGCAGCACAGGGCAGCATTTCCCCATCACCCGTAAGAGAAGGAAAAAGGGATGCGACATCCCGGTACCTGTCGGGCTCTCCTCTGCCGGGGGCGGCCGCTGGCCTCGCGCCGTCACCTGCGCCAGGATCTGCTTCAGGTGGTGTTTGAAGACGGCGGCGGTGAGCTCCTCCAGGTCGCAGCCCAGCACCTCTGCCGCGTTGCTGGCGCACTCGAACTTCATGAACTGCTTCCTGCCAACTGGGGAGGGGGACACGGGGGGCACAAAGGGCTCAGGCAGAGCCAGCCCGAGTGAAGCCAGGCACAGGCTTCGTGCCTCTGGCAAACATCTCTGCCTGTTCCCATGTGAGACTCCTCAAAACTAAAACCAAAATGAAATAAATCCGAGAAGGACTGCTGTTCCATGCCTGGGAGCGGAAGGCGGGTGGCGGTGCTGTACCAGTGCTCCCCAGTTTCCTTCCATCCCCCGAAGACAACTGGATCAACCCTTCCCTCACACCAGTTGCCCCGAGAGGTGGTGGCTGCCCCATCCCCGTCCCCATTGCAGGGGAGGTTGTTGGGGGCTCTGAGCAACCTGCTCTAGCTGCAGATGGTCCTGCTCCCTGCGGGGGACGGAACGCTGCAGGACGTGGGGCTGCCCTCCCTGCGCTCGCGCTCCTGCTGACAACAGCTGGAAGGATTTTCTCAGCTTTGCACGACACTTATCATATTAAATGCTGGCTGGCTCAGGAAAGGCTGACAGATACATCTCTTGGGCAATCATTTAGCGTAAGAGGACCTTTCTTTTTTTGGTCAGAAGATAGTTCCAAACTTTAACGATCTCAAAGCAATGCTTTCAAACCTGTTTCCCACACTCTAGTGCTCCCCAGGTGCTCAGAGAACCCCACCTGCCCCATGAGACCAAGCAGAGAGGAGACCTGCTCCAAGGAGATGCTCTGGGGTGGACCACGCGACCCGCCCGGGCTGCTGCTGCCAGCACAGCACCAGAAACATCGCACACTTCGGGAGCTCCAGTGGAGCAAACGGGCAGATGTCTTGATGGAAGCTGATGGGATTATGAATCAATCCCACAAAATCCAGGATCACCTTCCCCAGCCCTGGCACCGTTTGCTGTGCCCACCAGCCGGGAGCAGCGTCCTCCCCGTGCCGTCAGCAGACGGAGCCGGCACAGGGTATCTACCTCCAGCCACCGTCATCCCAGCTCAGTGGTTAAAATCAAGAGGGGAGCATCCTATGGGGTGAATCCTTTTCCAAACCCAGGTGGGAGAGCGGCTGCAGGGGCAGCTGGGTGGCGCACACTCAGAAACACTCAGAAACACGGGGGGATGAGCAGAAAGGGGAGCAGCCAAGTAAAACCACCCAGGGAGCTCAGAGTAGCGGGTTGAGGTGGTCGTGGGTGAGGAGCCAGCCTGGTGCTCAAGGCTCAGACAAGCCCTTAAAATGCAGGAGGCAGCTGGTGGGCAGGGAGAGGGTTTGGGATGCAGAGCAGGAGGCGGCCACGTCCTGGTCAGCCCCACAGGGAACCAGGGTCCCCTACCCCGAGCCGAGGCGACACACAAAGCAGCAAAAAGCCCCGTTGCCCAGGGCCGGAGCTGGGGGTGCTGCACAGCTCACCCACGAGAGGCATCCCTCCCCTCGCCTTCCCCTTTGATCTATCCCCATTATTTTTCATTCTGACTGAAGAACTCCAACATCAAGGGCTGTGCTGGAGCAGACAGAGGAATCGCCTCAACAATCCAGGCTTTGATTTATTTTGTTTGTGTCTGAGCTGGCTGGACAGAGGCCGATTCCTGCCAGACAGAAGATCTCCGTACGCTGCTGTGCGCCGGGGAGCAGAGGGGCTGCGGGGCAACGGCTGCCACAGACCTGCCCCAGTGGCCAGGCTCCCACAGCCAGCATCCTACGCTGCCCGCTCCAGCATCCTGAGCTGCCCAACGTGCTCCAGCATCCCCACCATGAGCAAGGGGCCCTGCTCACCTCAGCCCAGCCTCCCACACACAACTCACCTGCCTTCCCGAGCCCCCTTGGGCTGCGCCGTGCACACCTTCTAAGCCTGCCCATTTTTGTTTCACTTTGTCATTAAAACGTTTGCCCTGCTAATAGGACAAATATTAAAAAAAAAAAATCCCATTTTTCCCTCTTTATTACCCTGGGAAGGGACAGGGAGAGAGAGGAGGCTCCTCCTGGCTTCAATGGCTAATTTATTTGTCTGGCACTAAATTCTCCAGTCCATTCTCCGCTGCCCCGCTGCCTGATGTATGACATATTAAAGCCCATAGATAACGAGGGAAGAGCCGTGTAATGGCACGATTAGAGAAATCTGCCTCTCTGGCTGCATTTCCCCGACTGTTTGTAATAAAGATGTCAGAGCGCTGAACGGATAGGGCCATAACTCGGCGTGTGGAGAGATGGCCTGTCCGGGCTGGGGGCCGTGGTGGCGATCGAAAAAACCTCCCTGAAGGTGAAGCCCTGAGCCAGCCTCCAGCGTGCCAGCAGCACCAGGTCTGCTCTGACCCCCAAACCACAGCCAGGACACGGGGAGCTGCAGCTCCCAGGCTGAGCAGGGCTGGATGTGCCCCCTGCTCCCTGCGCAGGGTGTGAGCTGCTCCAAGCGCCGTTTCCACCAGACCGCCTCATTTTGCAGGTCAATTGTCTCTGCCCAATCCGTGCTGCAAACCAGGGTACCCCCTGCCCTGGGGGGATGGATCGTTCTGCCTAAACCCAATTGCCTGAGGAAAAGAAATCCCGAGGCCATGTCCCAGCGTGGCTGGATGGTCCCTGCACAAAGCACCAGCCCCTGGAGGCTTCACCACCTTGGCTGAGGGCTTCCCCATGAAGCCATCGGGCTTCACCAGGGCACAACTCTTGCTCCCGAGGGTCCCAAGCCACAAAGCCCAAAGAGCCGCCATCCTGCTGAGAGCGAAACGCACAATATCAGCTGCGCTTCCCTCCATGGCAAGGAAACCCTCGTGCAGAGGAGCAAAAAGCTTTAACAGAGAGAGAGAAAAATTGGCAAGCTGGCGAGGGCAGCCCTGATGCAATCCTTTCCCAGAACGGTTCTGACAAACGCTGCAGGAAAGCAGAGGAGCGCTTCCCAGCAGGGCTCAGCTGCCTTTCGCTCACTGAGCTACGGCAGAACTGGTGATTTAACCTCACCCGAGGCCATCGCCGGGCACCGGCCCCAGGACAGCTGCTCTGCGAAGGAAAAGCAAAGCTGAAGTGGGGCAGAAGGTCCCTGTGCCGGCTCCTGCTCCCTCCGCTCCACCTCCGGCACATCCCGAGCTGGGGAACATCCAAATGGCACCACAAACAGCAGCAACGATGCCCGAGCTTCCCTTGCAAAGCCGGGGCTCTGCACTTCTGCCCCTGCGGTTTCCTCCCTCCAAGGTGTTCAGGCCACTGGTTTTGCAGCAGCTTTGGCCTGGGAGTCTGGGGAGAGCCCCAGTTGGTTCCCGGCCATGGCCCAGACTCGCCTGAGGCAGGACCGCAGCGCCTCGCAGGTGCTGGCAAACCAGTCGCCTCTATCAGGGACGTGGTGGGAAGCCCGGCGAGAGCAGGGAGCCGCGCTGCTTGCTTTTCATAGCAGCCAGCAAAAGGGAGAGCTGCAGCGCGAGCTGAATGCAGACCCCCAGCTGCGCCCGAAACCTCCTCCCTGGTTAAAGAGGCGGTGGATAAAGGAAAATACGTAATATTCTGTAGCCCGCAAAGGGGGACGTGCTCGGGTGAATGGGCACCTGGGCTGCCCCGCTGCCTGTCGAGCCGATTCCTCACAAAAAGAGCCGCTCTAAACGCGATTCAAAGGCAACAGGAAACGCTGACACCGGGACGGAGCCGGCTTTTAAAACTCAACCTTTTCTTCTCAGTGTTTTTCTCACTGCGAATGCGTTTTCCGCTCTCAGCCAGAGCGAGGTGGTGCTAACTCCCTCCTGCTTTATTCCTGGACATGGTGCATTTGTGAGGAGATGATAACCATGGGCAGAAGGGAACGAAAGGGGTATTTAAGCTGTGCCGGGGCCAGCAGCAGCAGCACGACACGTGTTGGAATCGTGGTAGGGCTGGGGAGGCTGCGAGGGCGGCGGCAGCTCCAGGCTGCGCTCCCGAACACCGGGGAGAAACCGGCACCCAGGGTCCTTCGGTGAGCATTCAGGACGAGGATTTCTGAACACGCAACTTCAAAGGGCACGAGAGGGGAAGGGAAGCGGCAGCTATCAGGAGACAGGTTTCACCACATTAAAAGAGTCGTCGCCCCCACTGAGACTTTTGCTCCATCCGCCTTTGATCCATTTTTTATCCGTATTTCCTTTCATTTCTCCCCTTTTGTTGACGCGCGGCGGGGGAATCGATACCGGAGCGGGCGATGCTGAGACATGCTCTGCTTGTTAATCCCGTCCCCGCGGCTGCTGAAGCCGCAGCCCTGCCTGGGCCGCTATTGACACTCCTGCTCATGCTGAAATAATTGCGACAAGATCTGTTGAATATCGCACTCGATTCTCCTCTGGACTGACTTGTGGGGGGCTCGGGACGGAGCGTTGGGTGAGTTTGAGCAAAGCAGCCCAGCTCCCTCAGTGGAGCCTCCGCGGGCGCTGCAGTCACTGTCCCTCCGTCTGCCTTGGAGCTGCTCGCTCTTAAAACGAGACGGCTCCAGAACCCGCTCTCCTGAAAGCTCTCAAGGCAGAAGGACTTCCTGGCTTTTGCCAAGAGCCTCATCACACACTTGAGCCTGAGAGAGCAGGGTCGTTTGTTAGGAGCTGGAAGGGCATTAGGGGAGACAGAGAGAGAGAGAGAGACGACACCCACGAGGAGAACTTGCAGTAAGTGACGACAGCACTCGTCCTTTTAAAATAATTAATTAATGATTAATGGCATAAATTACCATAAGATGTGTTATGACACGGTGCAGAGACACTTATAAATGTCCGCGGCTTAGTTTATAGCAGCCTCTATGCAGCCCTCGTAAATTGAGGTGTGTAAATCAACGTGGCTGTGTCTGAGACGGGTGAGAGCACATCTCAAAATCATTTACAAGGGACACGGCGATTTCTGTACGCCCGTACTAACAAACCCTTTACAAACGCAATCTTCCCCCAGACTGCTCCTGTTATAATCCACTTACTGAATTAGGCACTCGAGAGATGATGAAATTACGGCTCCCTGAAGCTGCGCCCTCGCAGCATCCCCGGGGACGACGCACCAACAACTGAGGAGCAGCCCCAAGGTGACCCCTCGCAGCCCCCGCACGCAGCATCGCCCAGCTCCAGACGGACAGACAAGAACTTCACTCCCATGTACCCAACACCACCAGGACGCATTTCCTCGCCCCTCTCCAATCCCCCGGCACCAAGACGAGGTCTAAGGGGCGCAGAGGCAGGAGCCCCCGTTACCTTTACAGGCGCCGGCGGCTCCCAGGTGGTAGATACCGGCGAGGACGCGCCAGACGGCCGCCTGCTCCTCCGCCGTGATGCCCAGCGTGCCCATGGCCGCCCGCAGCTGGGCGAAGGCCGCCGAGGCTCTCTGCTTCTCCTCGGGCTGCGGGGGGAAGAGACGGGAGAGGGAATGTCACTGCCTCTGCCAGAGCACCGCTGGGGCTGGGCACGGGGGGTACGCACCGGGAGACGCGAAAAGGTGAGTGAAGACTGTACGGCCAGCGAGGAAAAGCCAGTGAGGGAGGCCAGGAAGAGCTTGGGCAGAGGTAGGAGAAGCCCCTGGCAGGTTCCTCAAGAGACTGGGTACCTCTCACCATATGACTACAGGTAATTCCCACCCCAGAGACACTATGCAGCAGCTGCTGGAGATGGACGTTTTATAACTTCTCACTAAACACACCCGCTGAGGGTGCTGGGACCGGCAGAACAGCTTCCAGGACCCCGCCTGTCCACCTCCAACCACGGCAGCCCCGTCCGTGGCTCCCAAAGGTTTTCCAGCACACGCAGAGCTCGGGGCTTTCCCCCCCTGACCTGAGGCTGCTCCGTCCAGCCCTGGGGCCAGACACCACCCGTGGGCTCCAGCACGGAGCATCCCCAGCCCAGCAAGACCCAGCTCATCGGGGCTACAGGATTTTGGCTCTGGCAGAGCCCTGGGGGGCGGCTGCTAAGGAGACAACACAGCTGAGTTCTGCCCAATCTCCAACGCTCAGATAAAACCACCCCAAATACCTGGGACACCAGTGTCACAACAGGGGTTATCCAGCCCCACCAGGAGAACGTCGGTGGGAAGGAGGAGGAGGGGTGGCAGGGACAGCGTTTGCATCCCCCTGTGCTGGGATGGGGCACCCAGAGGAATCGGGGGCTGTGAAAGGAGATTAAACCCCCGTCCCTGAACCCAAACCTGCTGCTGCATCAGCAGCACGAGGGCCCGTGGTACCTCCCGTGCCCTCCGCAGGAGCCTCGGCTCCAGCAGCCGGTTCCTTTGGCTGCCAGACCAGGGCGGGAGCTCCCTAATGAAGATCAAATATTGAACTGATCAATAGATGATGTAACTGCAAATTGCTGTGATTCATCCCAGCGCTTTGGCTCGTGGGCAATCTGCCCGATCTCTGCAAACGGCTCAGAATTAATAAGGAGCCGGGGCTGGAAATCAACTGCAGCACTTTCAGGCCCTAAAAATGGCGTTGTGGGCCCTCCAAAAGATGTGTTCACTCTCCCCAGGAGCTGCTGCTGCAGGGAAACCATCGGGTGTGGTTGGCCCTGGAGCAGCAGGATCCGTCCCTGGGATGGCCGAAGGTGTCCAAAACCCAAGTGCAGACACCAGGAAGCAGCAGCACCGGTCCCAGCAGCTCCCTCCTGTTGGAGGGGTGCGGGAGGCTGCTTGGGCAGGCCCTTCCTCACACCCCAGCGTTTGCTCCCTTCCTCCCTGCACCGTTTCTCCCTACCTTTGAAAACGGTCTGATCCCAAAGGAGTTGTTCTCAGCCAGCTGGTGCAAGTGCAGCATCGTCCTGCAATGAGGCACAGAAAATGAGACTCCAGCTCCCTCCGGCCCCCAGCGCCACCCAGATCACCCGTCCCCCCTCGGAGCGGGGTCTGCAAAGGGGACAAAACCACATCGCTGCAGAAAACATGAGTAGAAATGACCGATGACCAGGGGTACCCATCAGCTGAGCAGCTGGGCGAGGAGCGGAGCCACCCGGTGCCGTGGGAGCCACACACCCACCTCTGTGCCGCATCCAGCCCCGCCAGCAGCAGGGGGAAGACGTTGAAGCCGCTCTCTCCGTGGGGCTGCTGAGCGACGCGGCCCCTCTCCAGCAGCATGGTCTGGGGAGGGAGCGGAGACGGGCGTGAGCGGCAGCCCCCAGCCCGCGGGACAGCCCCGGGGGCGGGCAGGGCGGCCGCTGTGCCAGGGCACTGCCAGGGCACCCAGGTACACAGGGAAGAGAGGGGACAGGGGCACCCGGAGATGGGAGATGCTACTGGGAGCTGTCAGGGAGGGGCTGGATTCCTCCTTGCAGGGCCATGGCTGGGTTCAGAGGCTGCTCCTCCCTGCCCGGGGCTGCGTGTGCAGCAAGAGCCGAATCGTGCCCCAGACACGCGTCAAGAGGCAGCGCTCCAGTAGCGTTCCAGCACACAGGTGCAACACCCACGGTCCAGCAACGGGGCGGCCACTGGGAGCTCTGGTGTTGCTCAGGAGCCGGCACCAGCTCAACCCCTCTCCTTCAGCAGTGGAGGTCTGGGGGGCAGGGACAGCTCTGATGAAAGCGCCGTTGAGTAACAGCCCTGGTGGTGCTAAAAGCCCTCGGAGGCTCCTGCTCCCGGCTGACAGACAAGGTGCTGCTAATGAGACGCTGAATTATGTATTTCCTCATCAACGCTTCAGCCCAGCGGCTGTTCTGAGCTCCCTGCCAGGGAGGGGGACCCCACCACACCGCTGGCAGAGCTCCTGTTCAGAGCAGAGCAGAGCATCGCTCCTCTCACACCCAGCCTGACCGTCCGAGCAGCACAGGAACTGATCACCCCTATCCCAAGGACCCCTGGATTTAGCCACAGCCTTCCCGTCTCGCCAGGCGACGGGGCCCGTGGGTACCTGGAGGTGAGCAGCCGTTATCTGGCCGGTGGCATTGAAATCCAGCGACAGGACCATGGAGAAGCGCGTGGAGCTGCTGCTGTGGCCGGTGGTAACTGACCCAAAGGCTCCCAGGACCGTGAACATCGCCTGGATCTTCTCCACTGCAAAAGCAGCACCAGCAGCCCCTGAGCTGCGCTGTGACGGCTGCAGCCCTGCATTGCTCTGGTGCTGGCCAGGAGAGAGCCAGGCCCTGCCCCGGCTGCACCAGTGGAGCCTTGGGGCTACAAAGAGGTGCCGGAGGAGGCTGCACCTGCATCCCTGCCTGCTCCTTCCGGGGCTCTGTCCCAGCACACAGGGACCTGGGCACCAGCCAGGCACAGCTTTGGCACCACACACCATGAGGGCAGGGTTAGGCTGGCAGGAAGGGGACGTGCCCGCCTGCCCACCCCGCCAGCCTGCTCTGGGCCATTCCTCAGCCCTTTGCAGGAGCAGCGTGTACCCAGAGCTCGCCCGGAGCCCCAAAGTCCAACCCTGCCCTCTCAAGGGAACCATTGCTCAACCGCGCTTCCTCTCGCGTCACCAGCGACTCGACCAGGTGGGACAAGCGCTGGCCCAAGCGCACCAGTCACTCCCTTCTGGTGCTCACTGGGGTGTTTATCAAACTGCGGGGGCTGGGCGGGTCCGTGGCAGCGGCACTCGCAGCCCGGCCGGTCACTGCTCCATGGCCCCGCCAGCCCAAGCTGCACCCCAACAGCCACACACCAGACCAGGAACAGGTCAGACGGAGGCCGGTAGGTGGAAACGGCATCACTTTGTATCTGCCTGCACTCCCCAGCCCGCCCCGACGCTCTCCGTGCGCTGACCCTGCCCAGCACCACGGACCCCACAACCGGCTGCGCCCCAACGCGTCGCTGCTGGGGCTGTGGTCACCCAGCCCCGTACCCGAGATCTCACAATCCGCGCTGCCCACCACGTCCCATACCTGAGACCGCGCCGCCCACGCTGCCCGCCGTGCCCACCAGGTACTCCAGAGCGCTCTGGCAGCACCAGGTCTTCCCAGCCCCGCTGCGCCCCAGGGGCACGATGGCCTGATCCTGCCGCTGCAGCAGCAGGTTCCTGTAGGCTCGCTGGGCCACCGAGCAGATGTGCGGGGCCGCGCTGTCCCGCTTCCCCTTGGGTGCCTGCAGGAAGGGAGAGGGTGGGAGAGCACATCCCAAAACAGGTTCCTTGCAGAGAACACCCCACAGACAGTCATGCTCAGGGTGATGGTGTCTCCCCAGGGTGCAGAACCCCCTGAGGTTCCCGGGGAAGGAGCGATGCCGCCCAGCCTGGCCAGCCCAGCCTCACCACACCAGTGCCAGAGAGAGGACTGGGAACCCACAGCAACCCAGGGAACCCACGGCAGGACCCGCTCTAACTGCCCCTGAGCAAGAGCTCGGCCAGGCAGCACCCCCAGTTCCGCGCCCGGGGCCGGGTCCCTCCCCAGCCCCAGCACCCCCAGCCCCAGGGGGTCGGTCACAGCAACACAGACACTTGCTCCTGGAAACCAGGAAAATGTCAGTGCTGGGAGCTGTGCCCAGCTGCAAGGACCCTTGGCCCCGAGCGATCCCAGCCCTGAGTGTCCTCAGGAGAACATCCCCAGTCCCCAGTATCCTCCAGAGCACCCCCCGCCCCGAGCCTCCCCCCCCCCG
>WEIS01057191.1:5619-31190 GCA_013389965.1 Todus mexicanus | reverse complement strand
TGCAGGCTCATGCTTTTTCTGTGCAGTTCATACATACAGGAATACAATTTTTAAGCATTTGTTTCAGACATATGTAATTCTTGGACAGCAGCCCAAACCTTTTTAAATGTGCACATGACTCCTAACAATAGTTTCATTTAAAGCATTCTTGGCAAATGCTTTAGAAAAATTCTATTACTGGTTATATGAAATATTTAAAAGGGCAAGGTCACATCTAGGACGGTAATATATATCTTTAATATATGTGGGCCTTGCTGGCATCCAGTGGTGCTTTAAAAATATTCCTTCTTTTCTGCTATCTATATATGAATTTTCTTGTGCATTATCCCACTGTGAGGAGATGCTGTAGCATAGCAGATAGAGGTTAAAGGAGCTTATCCATTTAGCATGTTATTAGGAATTTGTTACCTGTCCACGAACAGCAAAGCGGTGTGTCTGTATTTACAGACAGCTGACAATCAGTTTTCCTTTGTTATTTTAAGGAGTTTTAAGATTCAGGAAGTTCCCCCTAGTCCCACATCCATACATCATAAATTCAGCACATGGTGCCATTATGGAATTCACTGACAAAATAAAATATGGATGTGGTTTGCTTGCTTCAATGGTCCAGCTTTATTATTTACTGAAATCCAAATTTATTATTTGGAGGAAGCCTTGGAAGAATAGTGACATGTTATTATTTTAAAGTGAGATTTATGAAGAAAGGCTGCTGCTCTTGGTGCTCTTTATATTCACAGTATTTTGGAAGGTACTTTATTATAACATTCCATGTAGCATAACTGTCGGGTGTGTTACATTTTGCCTCCAGAATACGCTAATGTCCTGTGCTAAGTCTTAATAGTAAGTTATCTTTTGATTTTGTCAGTGAAAAGCAGTGACAGAAATTATGTTTGCACATATATTTGAGCTACATCAGTCTTAACCTCACAAAGATAGCCACATTGATGTACAAAACCAATATATCCTGGTGTCTAACTGCAAAACAAAAATCAATTTCAGTAAAAAAAAAAAGCATTAAAATATAATTTTATTTTTACACATGCAAGAAACCCAAAATGTCTGGAATCGAAAGTGGTTTTTTCAACATAAAATTTTAAACATAAATCAATGTAATTCTTCCCTTCTTTCTGTAAAACTGGGATAAGTACCTGGGGTGACCTGGATAATGACTGAGGCGGCTTATTATAACGCAGGGACTTTCTGACTGTGAGCAGAGATTTGTCCTGGCTCAGTCTAACAGCAGACCTATTTCTTTTCACACACTGCAAAACGTCTATTCAAATAGAAATATGATATGGTTCATGTTTTACACAAAAGAGATTGGGAGAAAAAAATCCATTGAAAACCAGAGAGAACCAGTAAAAAGCGCTACAGGGACACACAGAAATGCAGAGAGATAAAAGAAAAACAAATTCTATGAAAAAAAGACACTGAGTACAGTCATAAGACCGTGGACATGGTTTTGCCACTTGGTTTCAGCAAGGTCTGATTTCATGAAAGTGACCCCATTAAAACAATGTCAAAGTAAAGCAAGGAAATGAGATGTATCCCTAACTTCATCTCCTTATACAATAATAATTAATGACATAACCACATATGGACATCTACAGGAAAATGGAGTTCCCCGCTTAGTTCATACAAGTGTATTTTGCCGAAGTTTGTCTATTGTTATACAAGGGGAAAAAAGAAAGGAATTTGAATAGCAGAGTTGATAGGATTTTACTAGTGTGTCAAATCTAAAAAACATTTTGAGGATTTAATCTTTACTTATAGTTTACAGCATTTGGAACATCATTTCTGGCATGCCTTCCTTCTTATGTCATTAGGCTTCTGTGAATAAATATAAATTGCCACCATTTTTATTTAGCATAAATATTTAGTATTTATTTCCACCTCGTACAAGCCAAAACTCAATAAAGCACAGTGCAGTGGGAAATAAGCCCATTTATACTAGCCATAAAAATGTCCTTTCATTTAACATCAGTTTGATTAAGGGTAGTTATTTTATAATACAAAAGCATTCTCTGCCATAATTGTAAAAAAATAATGTACTTTCTTCTCCTAGAAACTGTGGTGCGGATTATTGTACTTTCAAGAAAATATCTGGTTACACTTAAATTCTTACTTTTCAGTGAATCACTGACTGCAGCGCGTGCCTGTTTATTCTCAATTACAGAATGCTACACTGACCTTAGAAGCAAAATTCAATAATCTTGGAAATCTGCCTTGCGTAAATCACAGGCATCCGATTCACTTTTTCCATTTTGCACTATTCTTTTCATTTGAGGCTCACTTAAACTCCTTCCTACAAATCTTTTATGAAAATAGAGTTAAATTAGTTCTTAACAGGAATAAATTTGTATTAGGAAGAAAACAGGCCAAGTTCAAATAACTGTGAAGCTGAAATCTAGTAGTAACTAAAATTGCAGTATCAGAATTGCTGCTGTACTGTTACTCTTGGATTAGTGTCTGTGTATTCTAGGCCTTAAAGATTGTGATAATGGAATAGGAAAGTTGCAAAGTTAAGCCTGCCAAAGTTATTCAGTCTATTGTGCATATACACAAAGAGTGAAGTTAAACTGCACCAGCATCTTCAACTTTGATCAGCGTGCTGTGATTCTGCCACCATAGTGACACCCTTAAAAAAATTCTTCTGCAAAGCATACTTTCTCAAGTGAAAATGAACAAAAGCCAGTTTACGGTGTTTAAAACAGAAGGAAGCCCACAATTCCATCAGACATTCACACACATCCTCACAACAGTTAGGATCCCCATAGTCCTAGAGCAGTCGTCTGGATTACCACCTGGATTAACCTGCTTCGACAGAGCAGAAAGCTCTTGCACCTGACGTGGAATGGTGGCAAAGGAGGAAGAGTCAAGCTGTGCCACTGGGCTTCATGTTCTCAGGGACATCAGAAAACCTGGAAACTTGGGCAGAGCCAGCTGCCACACTAGTTACATTCCTCTCTGGCCTCTTCTCTCCCATCCCTTGTATCCTTCTCTGCTCCTTTCCTCATTGCCCCTTGTGCCTTCCCCATCTCCTGTGTCTCAGGGTTTTGCACATCTTTGAATCCTGACCCTTCCCACCACCTCCGTTCCCTCTGCCCTCTCTTCCTTGCCGCTGCCCTCATCTACAGCTCCTTTCCCCAGAGCTGCCGCTGCCACATCAGTTCCTTGACCCTGATCGTATTCCTAGAGCTCCTCAAAAACCAATCCTGCCACCTCTCTGCACTATTTTCTTTGCTGGCTGTTTATCCTTTTTTTCTCCTTTAAAGTGCCCTAACTGAGTGAGGGGAGCAGCGTCAGAGCAGGAGAGAGTCTCCCTGCCCTTGGCTCTGGTGTGACAGTGGCCTGTGAGATGAGTCGTTTCCAAGAGCACGGGCAGAGCCGCTGCACCCTCGCGCCAGCCACGCCAGGTTTCTCTGCTGCGCTGTCACGTGTGCTGTCTGCACATGCAGGCACAACCTCTGAGGACAGGGCTAATACTCACTGCAGAGGGAATATTTGAAGAACACTAGAACAAACTGGATGTACAAGAAAGTACAATATTTTGAAGGTGCCAGATTCAAGTGTATTTCCCTGGGGATTGCAAAGGGCATACATTTCAAGACCCTCTTCAAAGCACTGAGACGCTGCAGCTCATAAAAAAACAGCTGGAAAAGTTTACTTTAGATGGCTAAAACAATGTGTTTTCTCCTAATCTTATTCTTGGAATTAGCTAAATCCTTTTTGCTGACACTTTCCAAAAATCCAGTCCAAGGAAGAATCTCAGCATGGGAAATTGCAGTGTGAACTGTGCGAGTTTGGCAAAGTCATGAGCGACTAAAACAGGGTCTTAAGAATGCGGGCAGTGAAAGGCGCTGGCTAGAGGCATTATTGTCAGTAACTTCAGCTTTAAGGAACAAACGTTGGTTCTAAATTTAAGCTTTGAGGAACAGGAGGAAGGTGGCACTAATTTAAAGCATTTCAGTGTTTGGGGTGAAAAGACTGCCTTTGTTTTTTCAAGAAAGATACTGTGCATCTAAACTAAACCCTAACTTTTTTAGCAAGTCTCTTAGAGAAACTGGAAGTGGAACTCATTAGCATCCACTCTAATACTCTGACCTTCTGAAAATGACTGTCATTATTATTAGTGCTGTGCATTGATCCTCGGCTTGGCACAGCACAACATGCAAGATACATGTTCTCTACCAAAGGAATTGCAAATAAGGGTTTGGCCAAAAGTCCTCTGGTTTAATCATCCTTATTTTCTTCCTTTTCCCTTTTATCAGTTGGCTAAAAATGTTAGTGGTTAATCACATACAAGCATGTTCCCCTTCCCTTTCCAGCCACAAATAATAATAGCCCGACCCACTGAAGTTTTTCCATGACTTTGAGAACTGGATCAGATCCAAACTGAAATGGCTTGGCAAGGAGCAGAAGACCTTGTAGAAAACAGGGATAGTGGGGAACAGTTGAAACAGCAATCCTCACAGCAATTAAAAATGGCATGGCCAACTTTTCATATCTAATGATACTTCACAGCAACAGAACCTTTTTTGATTATGTCTCATTAGTATCATGTAGTTAAGAGAAATGATGCAGCAAAGCAGAAACAGAAACGTTGTTAATAGTTCATGTTTGTATTACAGTAGTACTCAGATCTTAACTGAGATCAGATGTGCAGACTGCCTTAAGTAAGAGAAAACATGCAGCGTTGACATTGCTCTTTAATATTTTGTGCTTGCGCTGCCCCTTTTTCTTTTCTCCACCTTTTCTTTTTATTTCTGGACCTTTCAAGAACTTGAAAATGATACAGAAAAGGCTTCACACAGTTATGAAAGTATGATAACCAGCTGCTCCAGCTGTGTGTGTTAAATGCAGTGGGTCAGTCTAAGTAATTTCTGTAGTTCATCAGGTTCTGTGTAAGGATATCTAGAATATCTATCCTAAGTAGGAACTAATCCAAAAATATATAAAATAAACACTTATGAACTGCCAGTCACTATGGCTACAATGACTAGCCCTAACTTCCAATACCTCTGTGGCTTGTTAATAACAAACCCGCTGTTTGTGGGAATAGCCGCGTTGCACAACAGATCCTGAAAGCTACCAGATCGTTTGCATACCACAGTGGGAGCAAACACTCACTATGGGGACAGTCAAATGAGGTACCCGTCCCTGGCTTGCAATAAGGAGGATGTGAGGTAAAGTGATCTGAAAATAGGGCTTGGTGGCCAGTGTGGGTGTGCGCCTGTCAGCCTAGCCCTGGTTCAGCACAAAACTTGGGTATTCACTGAAATTTGAGAGCTATCCCATACAGGCTTAAAACCTCCTTTCCGTACAGCAATTAATGTAGTACATTAACAAGCTGAACTATGGCAGAGAGCCAAAACCCTAATGCATGCCATACATTTGACTCGTTTTGCCAAACGCTTCCAACCTTTCGAAACCACAATTACAATCAAAACCAAAGCAATGCCCTGCGTGATCAGCCCCCCACCTTGAGCTCATATTTAACACTTCCTGAGTTTTAACCACTCCGAATATCCCTGCCAGCTCTGGAATTTGTTTTGGCTTGTTTTCTAGCACAATCAAAACCTTATGGTTGTGTTCAGCATATAGAGACCAATGACAGCAACTGAATTCTGTCCTTCAGCAGCTGCTTGTAACTGCTTTTGGTCGAGAACTCTGTAATAAAACATTAGCAACAAAAAGGGGCAAAGACAATAGATAAATAATGCTGTATCACAGAGTATTCTGGAAGGAGGGTATTTTAAATGCCACCTTCTTTTCAGATCATCACTGGATTTTCAAGTCAGTATCAGCTTTGCATGACAAATGTAGGAAGTGGTAGAAATGTCACTTAACATTTAGTAGCAGCATCCCACTTCTTAAATTTGAAAAGAAAAAAAAGTTTCCCAGTCGCAGGCAGGTATCAAAGTACAGTGCTGTTATAATGTAAAAAAATCATTTACTAACCACCTATGTAATATAATCATATAAATATTTACCAATCTGTAAATACACCTCAGAGATCATCAACATGCAGAACGTGAGCAATAAGGTTTTCCTCGAGAGGTAGCCTTCTTTAGTTTCTTTTGCGGACATGTTTTAGAAATGTAAATTATTTATCCTGAACTAATTACTGAGCTTCAGAAGAATATTAATTATTCTCTAATTAAAATGACTTTGGAACTAGCATGTGGAAATATCTTTGCAGGATTGCTTTATTTCCTTGCACAGAAAATATCTTATAAATACAAATCAAGTAATTCAGTATGTTAATACTGTCATACTATTATTGTGGGTTTTTTTTCAATTGAGAGTGTGAAAATAAGTAATGCTGCAGTTACAAGTATAGATTCTGAGATCTGGAGCCAGCCACGCATGGTCTTTGTGCAACATTCATCACATTTCACCAGATTCACCCAAATAGCAGGATTACTGTACAATTCATGGGAAGATTTCAGTACATTTTGCAGATGGAGATTTCAGCTAGTCATACGTTTTATAGGATTCAGATTCAGTATGAAATTTTTGCAGTGCAGAGGAAGGGGTAGGAGAACAAGAAAAGAAGAAACTGATACCCAGTGCTTGAAGTCTGGTGGTCTTTATGTAGGACATCTCCTGCCAGGCAAGATGGGGACAGCAGGAGATACTCAAGTACCAATATGGGATAACCCAAGCTAAAAATAAACAGATTCTTTCTCAAAGCCAGCTCCCTGAATGCAACACAAAAATGATACTGTGCAGTCCATCTAGTTCTCCATCACCAGGATACTGGACCTCATCAGACCTCAGATTAATTCAGTTAGTTCTAATACTACCAAAGCCACAAAGAGTGTTTTCATGGCATTTGGTCTTTGATTTAAAGGAAAATTTAGGAGAATTCTTTGTGGTTAGTTTATAATTGCAAAATGACTGCAGAAATCACAGAATATGTGGTAAAAGAATGAGCTACATGACAAAATAACGCCATCGATCAAATCTAGCCAAAAAATGTCTCATTTGTCTAAAACTACTGTTTCAAAGACTGAGAACACCATGTAATGACAGCAACAACTCTTGGCCTGAAAATAACACTTTATATCTTTGCTAATGCTACATAAAGTAAAAAATGTTGCCTTTGACTTTCTTGAAATATCTGCTTTCCCTTAAACTGATCTCATTGAAAGAGCCACACATTCATAAAATGGCCCGAAATGGGCCTAGACATAATAAGTTCCTTCTTGAGTGCAGGGGTGGCCTTGGTAGGTGTTTTTATCCACAATATATAAATGAGGGAAAGGAGATAATGGTGTTAAAGGAAAATTGTTTGCTTAAAAATATGGCTGCTCCTGCCCTAAGGTTATCCTACCCCAGTTTGAATGGTTAGAATTAAATTTTCCTGGTTTTCCTTTTTTTTATTATTTTTCCCTGTAGTTGTAGGACAAGGGGAAGCAAAGGAACTGTCTGCATGAATAGCATTGCCAGATGTGCTAGTAAACAAGTGGAAAAATACTTATTTTTTGTAAGTGTATTCCCTGAGCTATTACTTACAGCAATTGTAGGCAATACTTACTTAGAAAGGCATTTATACGTTTCTTTCTAAACACCTCCCCCACTACAGTACCCTTGCATGGGCCTAATGCTTAACATGGGAATAGTCCCAGTGAGGTTAGCGAGGCCACCTTTGTCCATCCTTGACTGAAAATAGAGGCATTTGCTGATGCAGCCCTTTGCTGGACTCGCATTTGTGGGTTCCCACACCTACCAAAAGCCTTGATTAAACCTGCCACTAATAACTCCACAGTAGCGAGGCAGATAAAACCACCAATTCATCTCCTGCTGCAACAGCTCTAGATCCAACTCCTGAGCTTCACCCTGCACAGCAACAGCCTCCACCTCTTTTGTCCCCGCATATTCCACAAAAAGACCAGGCGTTAGGGGATGCCTGTGCCCAGGCAGTCCCCAACTCAACACTGACACAAAACCAGATGGTACCTTTCTTTTCCCCTGTAAATGGTACAAAGTCTTCTCTGTCTTTGTGCTCAAGAGCTTGCTTCTCCAAGTATGAGAGCAGACGTTCTCTGTCAAAAGGGCCCGTGGCAGGTTTAGTGGTCTGGTCCTTTTGCCGAAATCCTGCTGGAAGCAAAGCGTTCTGTGAAAGAGAGGGAAGCGTGTAAAGATGAGGTCATTTCATATAGTGTTTCAAATTTCATTTCAATATTGTTGTTTTTTAAGTGAAACCATTCTTTGCATGTTACTTGACATAAGAATGCCTTCAAAAAACCAAATTATCCTTGCTCTCTGAAAAATCATGGTTGTGTAGTGAATCTTTTTTTTTTTCTTAATCGTGCCTAAATATATTCTCTTCAGCTAAAAATATCTGTGCCGAATGACATAGTCAACAAATTTCAGAAGTTCAAAAGATCTGAACTTCACAAACACGCATTCTGTTTGTTTATTGCTGTGCTCAGAAACAGCAGCCATAAAAACCTCCTCATCGTGCTGCAGTGTACAAACATGATTAAAGACTTAGATTGCAGACAACCTCATGTCTAAATAGACAAGGGATAGAGAAAGGGCACAGTGACTTGTACAAACACAAGTAGCACATCACAGCAGGAATAAACCCAAAATGTCCCTAGCTGAGCTGCTCATACTTCAGGGTACACTGCCCCATTGTAGCAGAATACAAACACAAAATGCTGCAGGATGTGGCATTTATATGAGGCAGCTTTTGAACTATGATCCCACTGGCTCCCGGCACTAACCTCAGGATCAAGGTCATCGAGAACATGCTCTAGCTGTTTCAGTTCATCTTCTGAGAGTTTGCTGAGTATTTCATCTTCATTGATATTCTTGTATTTCTCCAACTCTTTTCGGAAGGGCAGAGACATGGTTCCTGCTGCACTGCTCAGCTGATGCTGCTCAAGATTTCAACCATCCAGGAGAAATGAGCTTCTCTGATGGCTTCACTCACTGTTAACGATAAAGCATTATAAGTATCTCCACTTAGCTGATACAGTCCTAAAAAGCCTGCATGCTGAGAGTCACATTTACGTTTTATTAATGAAAACAAAGCAGCAAGATGTCTTGGCTCAGCAGAGGGCATGTGGGATGCTCTGGCACTGCCTGTGCAGCAGTAGCCAAGGAATAGCAAGGAGGGGGTACGGTACCCTTGGGGAACCTCATGGGTGCCGTGGCAAAGAGAAGCTTTGAGACATAGGTAAGAAAAAACATTGGTGGAGTCACAGAAAACAGTTCAGTGTTGATAAACAAGAAACAAAATGTTACGCATTGAGGTATTCTATCTTATCTCAGCTCTGCTGATGGCTGCAAGCTTACTCACATCATCTTGGCTGGCATTTTCGTACATTCTGGTTACCTAAGCAGCTTTAAAGTATGCTGGTTGGTAGTAATAGCACTTATCATCAAAACAATTTTTGCAGTGAAGATATGCTACTTAAAGCTCAAAAGATCATCTGTAAATTACTCTGCTGCATGGGGCACCTGCTGGCATTCAAAACAGAGTAATGAAAAATATATGGACTTGGTATTTCACAAACTGTTCAAGTTTTAAAGCTTGAATGTTGTTCCTTGTTAGATAATCCCAACTGATCAGTAACAGAAAGTGTCATTTGTCACAATGCCACAATAGTCATTGTGTCCTACAATTTGTCACATGATGAAGGACTCTCTGTCTTTACTTGCACTTTTTTTTCTTGTCCAGAGCCAACTCTAGAGCCAGAATCTGCCAGTATGGCAGATGGCGTGAAAGAATTAATCTATGATCAGAAACAGCATTAGCTAGGGACTTCAATTGTGCCCCAGGCCCTCCCAGTTCTGCCCAGTTTCCCATGCCAACACCAGAGTTCTACAAATTACACAGCTAGCTGTGCAGCTTTACAGCTGAATTTTTGCATTCACAAATTTCAAAGTTACGGCTGATACAGAAAGGAGCCAACTGGCCCCTGCACCTGGCTTATGTATCAATCCAAACTCTGATTTCCTTTGGCCAGGTCCTTGGCTGTCATAAACTAACAAAATCCATACCGGTTTTATTGCTCTTCATATGAGCTGGAGGCCTGATCTTAATTTTCTTTTATTCAAAATCAAAAATGCTGCATTTACTTCGTTTCATTATTAAAATACTAAATATGAAAATATATCTCATTTTTCTATTCATCAAAAAGAATAGAAATCAGCAACCTAAATAACGGGAAGAGAATTATTAGTATGGTGACAAAGTTGAAAAATCTGGAATTCTGTGACTACTGCAAAGCATGATAAGCCTTGATTTGAAATTCTTAAACAACCTGTTCCAAGAAAAAGCATTATTTCTCTTACACGCTCTCATTTTTACCTTATTACTGCTCTTACTTGTACTCCTGCATACTTGTAATCCTTCATAGCATGCCATCATTGTCAAGCTATTCCAAATGTGATGGTAGAATTCAACTGCTCTTTAAACTGTCAGTTCCTTTTAGCAAGTTAGTCAGCATCCGATTTTCTCAAAGTTACAGAAGTTGTAAAAAATTCTGATATTATCAAAATTTTATCATATGTGATAAGTGTGAGAGATGTTTCGGGGAAAAAAAAGTCTAAAAGAGCTAATGTTTTTGTGTACTTGGTGCTTAAAGAGACTACATACATTTAATTGATATAATTTGTTACCAAAACTACTTGTTAAATGAAGAAAGCAAGTTATTTCCAAGTCCTAAGTGTATTTGTTTAAACTGCAAAAACAAATTCAGCTGCACTACAACATTTCTGTACCGAGGTATCAGGCACCTTCTCTAAGTTTCTTTGGATAAACTCATTAGAACCGTTAACATTTCAGCTTGTAGTCATTAGCTGGGCTGGAAAGTTTCTTTGAGAGGATTAGAGCTTTTAAAAACTATTTAACAGTTTAAATGGTTATTCTACTAGAGTTTAATCACATCCCTGGAAAAGACAGAAATGTAATCCCACGGTTGGGTTAATTAAATAGTGTTGGGAAAGTAACTAGTAAGAGTAGGTAAGAGTAGGGAAGAGTTTCCCTGGCTGAGGTTCCGCTCCTCTGCAATGCTGGATTCCTGGTACCTGCACCTCTCCCTCAGTTGTGTGGCTTTGCACGATTCAAATCATGGAACACAGCTAAGTGTTTTTTTCTACTTCTACCAGCAAGACCACATATGTAATGGCTTTTGTGAAAAGGTTTGCCAAGTTGAATCCAGGTGCTAACGGATAACTACTGCAGAGTATGATTTGTGTGTTCCACACATTTCTGGTTTCTTTGTGAATTACCTAAGTGCAGATATTAAATTCTCTCATGGCATGAAGCACTACATTGAATAACCCTTAGTGTATTCGTGGTGCATGGAAGAGCTTGAAGTCATGCTTTTCTTTGCACATATACATTTGCAACAGAAATTCCCTTGATATTTTCCCTTTCACAACTGAATCTTCCTCTTCTGTGACTGAACAAAAGCAGGAGACACCGCTTAGGGAATTTCTTTGTGCAATCCCTGTAAGCATCAAAGCTTTCCTAGAGTTTGCGTCCTGCTGTACAGGCTACGGAAAGCTCTGCTGAAATGCCTATCATGCATGTCCTGGCTTTCTGCTCTCTAGTGACCTTTCACCACAGTCACATTATCAGAAACCAAGGGAACAAGATAAATGTAACAATTCAGCATCATTCAGTCTGCGAAGGAAATGCTGAAGCCTTGAGTTCATGTACTCTGGAAATTGCTCTCTAATGTGATGATTACGATCTCCACCTTCCTAATTGGATTTCATACCGTTAATTTTGTGTGCGTAAACAGGGCCATGTGCTGCCTGTGCTGCTTCGTGCTGTGGTTTGACTTTCCTGAGTGTCCACATACTGTTTACTTTTTACAGATTTACTTTTTACTGGATTTTATTTGTTATGATTACTGTATGAAAACTTAAATCTGTTTAAAAAAAAAAAAAGGCAATCCTAACTAGCCAACGGCTCTTAGCTACTGTTATTTTGAGCGTACAAAAGCACATCAGGTGTCACACAGTAAAAAGGAGATGTTCAGTCTAATTGCAGCAGCAATATGGTGTTGAATGAATGTTACACTGCATTAGGGACACCGAGGGAAGCAGAATGAGGGATCATGGGTTCTCTTCAGACTTACTGGGAAGAATGAGCAAGGAGAATAAGGGAAGGAGGGGCAGAAATCTCATTTGTTTATTTTCCATTTAGTTTCTATACAAAGCACCACAGTTTACCGTGGGCTCAAATACCCCCTGTGAAACAGCAAAGCGTGCTGTTAGATGCCCAACAGGTGAGATCTATGTGGATTCAGGATAACCATGTGCTACTTTTAAATCTTTGTGGAGTACACGTTTCACAGTGAGCTTCAAAGACTCCATTGCAATATTTTTATCTTTGATTCCTTCTAAAGAAATAAACATATACTTCTGGTTTATTGGGGGCAACTTTTTCACCCATGTCTTTCAGCATCAGGATTCAAAATATGTTTTCAAAGACAAAAAAAGGGTGTCATTACCCTGCATAAAATCATTATTGCACTACATAGTCAACACCTGCTGTGATATAACTCATTTATATTTTGCTGTGTTCCATAAGTACTTTTTTGTTATAATCTTTATACACTACTGAGAGGGCTTTCTAGAGCAGATAGGCTGTAGTTTCTGTTAATACCATAATACTGTTCTCCTTTTCTACTGCTGATACAGATACTTTTTTTTCTGAGATGGAACCAGTCCTCTGCTGCATTAGATATCAGAGAGGTCCTACTTGTGTTTTCCTGGATCCCTTGGGAACTGTTGAAGCAACCTGAACTATAGAACTATGGACCAGCAGCTACAAACACAGATCAGGTCACTCATGCCGTCTAAAACACAGGCTATACACCTAGAAAAAAGTAATGTCTCTGCAGTCTTGAGAGATGAGAACACTGCAATACAGATGATGTGAATTTCTAGCTTTTGATAGTGTGTACAAGCTAAGAATGAAGCTGCCTGGTAATGTGCATTTATGATGTCAAAAGAGACGGGCTGGATGGGAAATAATCCAATAGAGTTCTTTGCATTTTTATAGAAAAAAGATTATTTTTTATAATCAGATTTGAGAAATTGATCTCACATTTCCAAATCATGGCAACTGATGTTTAGAAAGGAAACAATCTATTTTAAACTATCTCCATATCCACACTGGTGGATATTTGTGTTCTGAAAAATAGTTGTGAAACTAATCAGTAAACGTGAAAAAAAATCTTCCCTTCCTTTAAATAGTCTCAAGTAGCTAAACATGAAAGTAAGAAACAGGTGGAATAAATCCCAAGTTAAATTGATACTGCACCAAATAAATAGGATTGGGGCCATTATGATTAAGAGCAGTGTTTGTGCAACACAAGCAGATGCTCACCAGGAGGGTGATTGTCCCGCTCTGCCCAGGCAAAGGAGTGCTCCCACCAACACACAATCTTATGCCAGACAAGGGGCCTCTCTGTTGTCCAGAAACTGTTAGGAAAAATAAGGCTAGGCAGTTGAAAGCTCAAAATTAAAAGAAAAAAAAATTATAAATGCTCCATTATTTGACAGATACATAATGTTTCTTTTTAATTATTTTTATACTTAAAAAGCAAGACCAATGTTTCCTTTGTAACCATGAACATATGGGACACATATACTCGAGGTCGTGTTTTGTGGTACAACATTTCTTTCTGGTTTTGAACTAGGAGGTTCAAAATCTTAGAAAAGCTGGAAAGGATGCATTAGGGCCAGCACAGCACAGCACAGCAGTGTGTTAGGAACATAGAGTGAAAAATTATGAAGCTAACTTTTTATGTGTGTATGATAAAAATGATATTAGCTACAGGTCCTGCTGTAGATAGAGACGGCAGACATGACAGAAACACACAGGTAGAAAATGGAAGAGAGATCTGTAGAAAAGGATTTAGTCTTCTAGAAACCCCCGACTTTTTTACCAGTTTCCAAAAAAAACCAAACTTGTGAAGAACTCATGACATATACAGCACTGAACTGGTTCAGTTTAGTCACCTTTTCTAACCCTTTCCATGCAGAACATGGCGTGCTCACTTAGTGGACTTGTAGAAACTGGGTCCTTTGAGAGAGCGTCTGTGGGGCTGGCAGGGGAGCATGCTCAGCTGCACATGGCACTGAGCTCAGGGCTGGCTCTGGGCGAGTAATGACATGGCCAAACCTCTTCTATTCCCAGCCCAGTTTGCCATCTTTTGTCATACTATAGCAAAGAAACCTTACAAATCCCTGTATGTTTAAATTTCTGTGTTTTTCCAGAGCTAATGTAGGGTTATCGCATGTTCTGTTCCTAGCATCTGGTTTAGTCTCATATAGAGAGTAGTAAATAATTAACAATTATGTTGTCCTAATATTAGACTAGGCCTGAACCTTTAGGATAATCATTCAGTGATCAGAAACTCCATAATTGGATGAGCCTTTCTGAACCTTGGTAATGCTTATACCACTCCGTAGTTTACATTACAGTTGGCTTCTTTACCGAGGGATTGACGATTCCTACGCAAACAAAATGTGAGACATGAATTCACTTTGATGGGAGTTCAGTCGTGCCCTTTATAAGAAAATAACCATCATGTATATTGCAAAATTATGCATATGAATGTACCATTATTTAGAGAAGATATAAAGGGATGCACTCCCTTTGAATCAGATAACAGGAAAGTTTTTCACTGGCAATTAAAGAAAGATGAAACATTAATGCTTCTTGCACCGATGCAGAATAAAGTTACATAATAACTAATCTCTGTTTCTAAAATAACATTAGTGGCATATTGATAACCACTCAAAACACGGAACTAAGTCCTTGGAAGGAAGTAGATTTCTTTACAAGGCTCAACAAATTTATAACCTGCTTCTGGGTATCATCATATTTTTAGATCACAACCACTAGAATTGTTACCATACAAAAATTATAACTTATTATACAGTGACCATATGATGATTTTTTATCTAAAGAAATCCCCCAACCTTTAAATCTGTTGATTCCTACCTACAGGAAGAGAATGACAGAACAATTTTTAAGTGTTACAGATATTAGTGGGATGCATATGGCGCTCTGACACTCCAGTGATTCATCAATTATGAGAAATGGAACAGACCAGAGAGATTTCTCCATCTGTCATGTCTCCTGCAGGGAGAGACGACTCCTTGCTTTTAGGGGAGTGAAGTTTAGTTATAAAATAATGAAGCAACCACCTTCTATTTCTGCTCATTGCAACTGGTAACTTTGTGGAACTGAGAGGTAGGTTTCTTCCATCTTTAGAATTTTGGTAATTATTTGAGAATCCATGCAAGGTTAATTAGCTTTTCTAAAATAAAAATGTAACATAGTTACTGTCTGAAACCATGGGTGGTGTGAAGTGCTAGGCGGAAAATCCTGGAGAGAAAAGTCTTTTTATACAGACAAAATGGACTATGAGATGGCAGCTCCACCCACAGTTCGTCATCTGTGAGCTTCAACTCTGACATGAACAGAAATACCCAGCTGATGAGCTGTACCAACTGACGGTCCCTTGAGTAAGACTTAATACCATGACTGATGGAGGCTCTCAGTAATGATGCTGATCAGCATTGTAAGTGACAGGATAAGTGCCCATTTGATAGCAACTGGAAGAAAACAGCCTCGTTATTTTCTGTGGGGCACCAATGATATTTTAACCTCTTCCAGTAACTACCAGACTCCGGAGGTTTCATTCTGCAGCAGATAGGTGCTGATTTACCTTGGAACAAGAGGTTGTACCCTTCCTGAGTGAGCAGTGCCTTGGAGCATCCACGCTCCCAGTCTTGTGGCTCAGCAGCCCATGGCTCTGTGATCCTCAGATGAAGATGGATCAATCGGTTCCAGTATCATGCACGTTACAGTAATAGCTGTGACATTTACAAGACGGTGTTTTCATCCAGTTCAGTTTCCTAGATTTGTGCTGTGTAAAGAATTGTAGTTCTCGTCATCAGCACGTCTACCATGAGCACAAGGCAAAGCAGGTACTGGGGTATGGATTATCTGCAGCTCTGAAAAAAGGTGTCCTCAGGAAGCCAAAGGCCAGTTTCTGTTATTCTCACTGATCAATCACATTTACATGGAACCAAGTGTTGTGATGCCTTAAACACCATCAGCCACACAAGACCCTCTCCACTGTCCTGTCCGAGGAAAGAAATGCCTTGTTCAAGGCCAAATGGAAAGTCTGTGGCAAGATAAGGAATTTCTTCCAAGTATCAAGCATTGGATGCTTTTTCCTTTGGCTGTGGGTCCCTTCTGCCATGGACAGTCTCGTTCATCTAAGTGGCTCTTCAAATGAACAACATATGCCAAGTAAAAACACAGCAGTGACAGAATCAAAGGTTGGGCTAACAGCATATACCACTGATTGCAGAGTTATGATCCTAACTAATGAGCATGGTTAGGTAACTTCTAAAAAAAAATCATCTTTTTGTATCTTTCCTAAGCTGTTTTTTCTCCTTACGATGTACAGGGACATCATAACTACTCCATTCTTTGCATGTTAGCTGTAAAACAAAGCCATAAACCATCCATGATATGCATCACAAGAGCTGAAACAATAAATTGGAGAAGGAATTGTACCTAGAAATAGATGTTTTTATTTTTACAACAAAATAGATTGGACCAGCCCTGGAAAAGACAACACTAGTGTTTGTTTTTCACACATTGGAAACATCAATAAGAAAAAAGGACACTGGATAATACTAAGAAAAACATTTGTTCCACCTGTGCTGCCAAGAGATAGCAAACGGTGTGTGCTGCCTTTCCATCACTGCTGTTCTCACATTTCCCTGTTTCAGAAGGGCACAGAAAAGCTCTTCCTTGTAACAATCCTAATAAACATTTAAAATGTAAGTTTACAGATTTCTGTGGCACCAAATAATGATGACCAAACTCCACTGTTAAGCAGAAGCCACCGCTACTCATGGGCATTATGGTCAGTGAACAGAACACGTGTCTTCACGCCGGTATTAACCTACCCTGTGTAAGTGCCACCCGGCACCCTTCAGTGCAAACCCTGCACAGCTACCACAGCCTCGGCCTCAAGGATACTCAATCACAGCAAGACATCAAACTATGAGGTGCAATAACTTTGGAATGCTAAAAAAAACACCCAACCCTAGGGCAGACTAATAACAGCAGAAATGCATAAACATTGCTTGCCAGAAATGGTAAAATACTGGAAATAATAATGATTTGGGGAAGGAAGAAAAGTTACGCAACAGGAGAGCAAAGTACACCATTTTTAACAAAATTATTTAGATTGTTAAGAGCAGAGAGGCTACTGGCTAAGTTCAAGCAAGCTAGATGGATGGGAGAAAAGATACATATGGAATTTAGGTTGGTAAAGTCACTAAAATGACTCACATAACCTACTTCATTTCTTACATAGTGGTAAAATTGACATATGTATATTGTGGGAGCCACCACAGCAAAGGCACAAAGTCTATTGCTTAGGAAATAGTTGCAGAATAACACGGAAAAGATCAAGATATCATCAGTTACACTTCAGAAAGCCACTTCCATACATCCCTGGGTTTGCGATCATTTTTCTAGTTGTATCCCTTGCAAGGAGTTGGAGGATGCGATCCTGCACTATTAGGCCACTTGGTCCCAGGTGTTTTTTTCCCATTATGTTTCAACCTCCAGAAGTGGAGGGCAGAACAGAGAGAGTTCAAGGGCAATTTCTGAGAATAATCAGTTAAAAGCAAAGCTTTCCTATGATAAATTGAAAGACCGCACCTATTGGTACAAATAGGTAACTCAGGAACTCACTGAAGACTCGACTAAATGTTTTCACAAGCATAGATCTATACAGTATTCCTGGTATAGAAAAATCATTACTTCATCCAATTACTTTTTAATGGATATTTGATATTGATACATTTATGAATTCATTTCATTAATGATGTTACACTGTTTTTTTCATAAGTGTGTGTTACTCCTAAGCTCAGCATGGTCATGTGAATCTAACCAGTTTTCAGGTTTGGGTGTTCCAGTCCTCAGATTTCTCTGTGTTTCTCATTCATCAACTGTGGATTTTTTATCTGATGAAAGAAATTCCACGAAAGCTTCCATCAAAGCCAGACCCTTTGAACGAGCAGAGGGCCACCCTGATCATTTTGTAACCAGAAGACGACAAAATAGAGTATGCGTGATAGGTTTTCAGGACACATTTTGCTCATCAAGAGCTTGGAAATGGTACTAAATATTACTAATTCTGCAGCCTGTCCCTGGTACATTTATTTTACCCTGCTCCACGGCAGCAAGGCAAAGCCCCCTCCATCCCTCCTGCTGGCTTTCTGACATACAAAAGGCGTGAGATCTCTAAGGCGAGACAGCTCCGCTGCATCTACCACAGCACCTTCTCGGCAGCTTGCTTCGTCCAATTTTTGACATTTAACGCGCGACATAAGGGCTGTGAGCGCAGCGTAGCACAGCCCTCAGCCTGCCCTGGCGAGCTGCGCCCCGGGAAACGCAGCGCCAGCCGCAGAAACGCGCCNGGCCCCGGCCCTGCCGGGCACGCTGGGACTCGTAGTCCGGCCGCCGCCGGGGGGCCGCGGGCAGCGCTGCGAGTGCCAGCGAACATCCCCGGCACCAGCGCCCCCAGCACCGGCCCGGGCACCCCCTGCACCCGGCTGTCCTCCCTCACCCCTTTGCATTTCTTCCTGCCCCAAGCCTGCAGGTGAAGTCCCACCTAACCCACCCCGGACCACGTTTATTCCCCCTCACCTTTGCCTGGGCTCGACGTAGCCTCAGCCTTAGCCCTCCCCTGAGCGGCCTTTCTATATGGAAACCGTGAAAGCAAGACCACAGTGTGGCTTGGGTGCCCTGCGAGCTGCAACCACAGCCCCTGTGCTGTGCACATCACCAAGCAGCTGAGCGCGCACTCGCTGCGCATGGATGCACGGCCTCGGCAGATGTGCTGGCCAGCTCTGGGTGCACATGTGGGCAGCCAACCCTACAGAACAAGGTTGGCTCCTCTCACACACCCTCTGCAAACTGAACCCACCAAACAGGTCCCGCAGCAGAAGCCTGCCGGCCCGCGCCCCACACCAAAATGCATCGCTCCAGGGAGCCAGTTCTGGAGCAGAGGGTGCTGGCCTCTGAGACCATTTAGATGTTTTTCCTCTTGTTTTCATTAGTTTTGACAATTCAATTTGTATTTGTGCTTTTATTCTATACTAAAATTAACTGTTGGTTGAAATTGTATATAATACATAATATGATTTGAACATACCTCCTGTAATCAAGTATGTCCATAATTTAATTTATCAGATTGCCTTTCACTGGGTTCTGTGTTTTAGCTGAACTGAGGCCCTTGGTTCTGAACACCGAGTGATGAGTCACTAGCAGCAGAAAAGCTATTCCCATGATTAAAATGTCTTTAAGCTTCATAACATATTGGCAGGAAAACAAAACACTGCCTTGTTAAGAAGCAGATACTGCACCAGAGATTAATTTTCCTGTGGACAAAACAATAAAATAAAAATAAAAGAATATAGCTGGGAAATACAATGTTTTCGGCTGCACACCACACCCTGCCAAACACCTCAGGCATCTGCAGCAAGACTTACACCAGAAAGCTTGGACCAATATCAGGTCCATGGGCATTTTGCCACTGCTGCTCAGGAACACCTGCACCCACAAGACTGTGTAGTGTGCACAAAGATGCTCCAAAGCTGCAATTATCTGTTTGGAGCCCCCTTGCCTCAAACCTCTTATGAAATGGGATATTTAGCCGTAAGTTAACAAAGCTTTCGCCAAACATCTAACATGTTATCAGGTCAACAGAAAGATAAACAGGTCTGTTTATTCCACAGTCTTCCCCTCTCTCTCCACCCTGAAGTGTTCAGAGAAAACAAGGTTTGCATCCATGGCTTTGCTTGTTCAGTACCAGAAATGTGAGGGAAGCTGAACTGAATTGCTTTGGAATCTGCTGCTCGGCAACTTGGCGGCTCAGGCTGAAAATGAATCTGTTGGCTTGGGGTTGAAGTGTCACTGCAAACAGAGCTGATTCAGATATGAGAAAGAGAAATGTGGACTTAATTCTTAACACGGATTAAACCCTTTTTTGGCGTTTAATCTTGGTCTGTAGGATCAGGGGTTGAATGAGTTACTCAAGTTATACAAATACTGGGAAAGGGAAATGTACAATATCAACAAAGAGTGAAAGTTAACTTTGAGATGTTTGGGTTTTGATAAACTTCTGCAAGTTTTTCATTCAGATTTTTCTGTCACGCCTTAAAATATACTTGTTAAATTGAAACTCTTTCTTGGTTGATATGAATGGGAAGAACCCCTCCCATGCTGACTTTTCCATTTGCAGTTGCCTCTTATCTACTGACAAGCTCACTTTATGTTAGTTTCTGCTAGAAATGCGGCAGTCTGAAACCTCTGCAAGGAGTGCGGAGTTTGGCAGGAGTCAAGGCTCTTCTCTTCTTTGGCTGTGGTTTCATGTTTCTTGCTTCCTTGTACGTCATGCATGGAATTTGCAATCAAAAAATTAGAAACACAATCAGTCTTTGTCTAAGAAAAGGCACAGGTCACCTGTATTCATGAGTATTACAGACAAAAATATACATGATAAATGTATTAAATGCAGACGTACACAAAGTATACCCACGTGTATAGGATGTGGGTATGAATCACAGCGTACAAAGTAAACTCTATCAGACTTCAGTCTCATGTACTGAGTGTGTGTTCTAAATATTTTTTCATTCTTTCCAAAATTCAGAATTAAAAGACAAAAGTATACAAAGCAATTCACAAAACTATGATGTATCTCTATGTACTATGAAATATTTACATCAGATGACTGTGTCTCCCTGAACTGACTGTATTTCCAGTGTATGGGACTTCACAGACAACGCTCTGAAAGCACATCGAAAAGTGCAGGGCCAGGCTCCAAACCTGTCCTTTTTCTCTGGTAGGAATCTTGCAGAACATTTTACCCACGTAGGCTTTTTATGTATTTATGCATTTAAGTTGACTTGCTGAAGGAAGTGCAGTGGTGCAGTTAACACCCTAAGGATACAATATTACATGGAGAAAACCACTCTAGAAAAAGTTTTGGACCCTCAAGAGCGAGTGGTCCTCTGGATCCCAAAATAAAGGATTTCCTGGCTCTGCTTTCCCCTTGCCCAGGGAGAGTTTGGTTCAGAGCTGCTGCACGGTGAATGCAGTGTAGAGGTTTGGCTTTTTTCCAACGCCGCCTAAGCTGAGCTTGCTGCCAGCGAGCTGCACCAGTAAATCTGTAACTGGGGCACCCAAAAGCAAGTTTGATTTCACTGCACTATTTGTAGCCAGAATGCGGTCAGTTGTTTTAAATTGTTATATTTTTTAAATAAAAAAAAAAGCAGAGGGGCTGTTGTGATCTTTTCATCTGTTTTCCTTATACCACAGCTTGTAAGACTTTGCTTAATTAAATCCTGCTTGAGCTGGAGCTTGTCTTTTAGACAAACATCTGGTCTTGATTACTGTGTTGTGCATGTTTTGATCACTTCTCTTAAAGACCAGCTGTTGATCAAATGCAGCGACCTGTATATAAAACCCCTTGGTTCAATGCCTGATCAGCAAATCGTGGACCTAGAGTAAAGACAATGTTTGACTCTTGTTCACTTGTAAAATTACTGAATTGTGGTGACACTTGCTGAAATTGTTTTGAAAGAGTACCAAGGTATTTTGAAAACGAACCAAGGTAGTCAGCCGCAGTTGATAAGAGCCTCATGGTTCAGGCTTTAAAATGCTGGCCAGCAGCATCTCCAGTGGTCAAACCCCAACTATATTTAGCCTAGAATTTTAAAATGGCATTTGTTTGACAGATAATAGGATTTTCTTGGACTGCTTTATAAGGCAGAGTAGAGTAACACATTAAATAAGAGTAACTTCAATATGTTGTTCCACTCAAACATGATTTCTGTGAACCCTTCTATTCATAGCACTCTAAATCATGACGAAATGCACTTAGATTTGGACAGTGCTCTTGCCACGGTTGCAGAAGTAATAATAAATACCTCATCTCTACCAATTAATTTGCAGCAGTAGATCTCAAATTGAATTGCCATTTCCATTTTGCAGGTGAGGGAAGTGAGACACCAAAGAGATTGTTAAGTCTGGGGCCTATTTGGTGAACATGTCATCAGGGACAGGAACGCTGGACTCCAAAACATGTATAAGGAATCTATGTGTAAGGAATTGACCAAGGACATAAAAAGACCTTGGCTGACCATGGGACCAGACCCCGTTAGCTCACAATCCTCTATGACTCACTTAGAGAGCTACACAGCACCGCTCTGCTCCAGGGAGCATGTCCAAAAGTGCGTCTTAGGCTGGCTCGCACTTCCCCAGAGCCAGTCCCGAGTACAGGCAAGCATGACTTCTGCTCCATCCACTGAGATACAGCTGCTTCTCCACCACCCCAGCTCTGCTGCCTGTGCAGGTACAAGAAGGAGGAGGCTGTGCAGGTACAGGCCAACTCTCCATCACTTTAAAACTGTCCCATTTAGTGGTTTGCTCCTCCGAAGGGAGCAGGAGCTAGCAGATACTGTCCTCCTCTCTTTACAGCATCCGCTAGTGGTGAAGATTTTTCTGTTCCACCTCTTTCTCCATGAACAGATCTGCAGGACAGCTTGTTCGGTGTTGGATTTCCTTCTTTACCTAAAGAGCCTGAGGCTCAAAGACAGACCAAGACCCCCTGCCAAGACTGCACTGGGGGTGTTTCTCCTGGCACGTTTCTTTCATACAGCCAGTTCACAGTGATTTGGATCATTTTAGAAATGTCTAAACTGTCTAAATGGTGCACTTGAGAAACAAACCCCCATGCAGCATGGCCCCAGAGAGCATGTTAGACAGCATGTGGGCTCCTGCAGATAAGGCTTAGAATGCTGCGAGTCTGACAGTGCTTGAACTTGTCTCCAGACACGCCTCAGCAGGCTGGCCCCGGGCTGGCCGCAAGGCAGCCATCTGCAAGAAGAGGGAAAAATTCCAAAACATGTGTAGGTAACTACCCCTGTGGTCTCCTACAAACGGCCATGTAAGCCAGCCTGCTCCTGGGAATGTGCTCCTCTTAACCCATCATGGAAAATTCCTGAAGCATTAGGATTGTGTCTCAAGAGAACCAGGACTGAACCATGTCCTTTTTGCTGCCGCTGGAAGGAATATGATTTCCTCACTCATAATTTGTTTCATTCGGAGATGGCCACTCTCATTAAAAAATTATATATGATAGATGGTTCAGGTATCACTTTCAATTATCATCTAGTTTACTGGCAATATCCTTCCTGTCGATATCCTGTGTGAATTCCCCAGCCAGAAAGATATTTCTGTCTCAGGCCAAATACACTGAACCCATGCTCTTTGTTCATACCGCATCAACATTGTAGAAAGCAAATTTATTATGATTTAATCAGTTTAGGATTATGTCTGAGGCTTTGGATGTTCCTTTCCTGCCATGCGCAGCTCAGCGTGAGGGTGCCTCATGCTGCATCTGCTCTGGCTTTGCATGTGAATCATTTCAGCACTAGTGGAAGTTCCACTGCTGTCCTGGTCTTCTGTCCTTTCAGGTTTCGTATTCGCAACACTTCCCTCACTCATGTAAGATTGTCTTGAATTATATCACAGCCTTTGAAAAAGAAATCTCTCTACTAATCCTTTTGAGAACATTCTGTTTGCCATCTGATACACACACTGGTCTGTCAGCTTGGGAAATGCCAGCCTTCTAAATGACTGGAGGATTATGACTCTATCGCTGAGCACTTGCAGAAGTGCTCTTGCGGTTATGAAAGTGTCTCTTCATTCATGCATGGGCTCGGTGCCAGAAGGGCCCAGCATGGCTTTGTGGGTCTCTTGCCTCCAGTGCCGAACAAGTGAGAATCTCACAGTGGTCAAAGGTCTAGTTCCATCACCCGCTGACCGCTCCCAGCCTCCGCCTTTGCATGTACTGGGAGGTTTTTTCTTTGAAGCTATGATTCTGAGATGGTTCAGCCCCAAACACTGGATTGTTCTATTTTAAGTTTGCAGGATTTTGATTTTAATAATCTATCAGATGGATTTCTGTCTCCATTAAAGTTAGTAAAAGCCTCGCTAATGACTGCAGCACAGCCAGCACTTTGCAAAGTATCTTTGATTAATGCATTAGTCACAAGTTACTAGAATTTAAAATATTTTAAATAAACTCCATATTAAATAAGATGGATTATGAATGATATCTTCCACTCTATATAGCTCATGGAAATTAAATCTTGGCACTACTGAAGCAGATGGCAGAATTCACGCTGACACTGGTGGGGCCAACATTTCATCCTGTGTCTTTTCCCAAATCTGCCAAGAGTTTCCAGTGAGCCTCTGAACAAATCAGCATCTCAGCGTTACCTACTGTGTAAGCCTGGGAGTCCATTTTCTCTAGATCACAGCAATATCTCAAAAATGTGGGTTCAAACTGCTATGATTATTGTACTCATGATTAATGGTAATTATTTTCATGCTACGAATGCCTTATCCTGAAGGTGGGAATGGCAGTGTCTACCAGGAAGGGTACTCAACAGTTTCTGCTGAAATCCCCTATCTTCCATTATTTTATGTTGGCAGAATTTAGCCAATTTAGAAATAGCACATGCCAGCCAACTGCCTTAATTTTAATTGTGTTGGGGGGGATTTAAAATTTATTTATTTTGAGGCATGGAAAGTCTGACTGTTTCCAACATTGAGAAAAGAAAGTCAACTCGGTGAAAAACCAAACCTCTGAAGGCTGCTGTCTTTGAGGAGCTCCATCTTTCATGTTCACCCATGTCTGACAAGATTAAGATCTTTCACTGTTCTCAAGACAACCTGTCCAGATTGCTCTCACATTATCAACCTTTACAAAAACATATGTAGCTGATGTTTAGTAGCACATGGTGTTTAGCACCACATGACGTTTGGTAGCTGAAACATCCCAAACCTCATGCTCATGAAGCACGCACCAGCCTTCAACACCGTGTCGGTGTTTGGACTCCTCCAGCGGGAGCACTGAGGGTGCTCTGGCCCTGAGCTCCACAGAAGCCGCCGAGTCCCTGTAATCGCCCCTTTTGTTGGGTCAGGGAGGGACAGGCGCTGAATGCAGCCACAGGGGACTCCCCGCTGCCCTGTCCCACAGCCCGGAGGGGGCAGCTGTGTGTTTTCAATAGAGGAGAAACCAAATGTAGGCAAAGGTGAAGGTGGGGAGCCTGGAGAGGCCCCAGGAGAGAAGGAAGGAGCTACCAGAGGTATCTGGCAAGGACCTGAAGACAGACAGGAGCTGCAGGGCCGCCCCAGGTCCGTCGGGCGCGCAGGCCGCGGCCGCTCTGACCCCGCTGGCNGGCTCACCCGGGGCCCCGAAGCCGCGGCTGGTTTTGCGGAGGGGGAAAGTCCGGGCTCAGGGCGGGATTTTAGTGTCTGCGCTGGGCAGGGGGCTCGGCAGCGGGGGAGCCTTGTCCGGCCAGTGCCGAGCTGCGCTGGGAAACCCCCAAACTTCAGAAACTTCTCCTGCGGACCTGGTTAGCGCAGCGCTTTGAGCTTGCCGTGTGCATTCCCCACAAGCTGCCGCCCGCAGGTC
>WEIS01057190.1:310-11781 GCA_013389965.1 Todus mexicanus | reverse complement strand
CATGAGGAAAAAGCCACACCAAGGGAAGCCTCCAAATAACACCACAGACTGGGATTAGCACAGTAACACAAAAATAAATCAAAACAGGCTTTGCTCCACCCTGGCTGGAGGAAGGCATAGCCGCCACCCATGGCATCCCAGGGTCTGGCACCTGAAGAAGACACTCTCCTGTCTTTGGAAACTGTTTCCTCGCCCCCTTTGTATAGAAGAGCTTGAAGACGGGAGTGAATCTTCAAAGATATCTGGCTCACACTTCCCCAGCTTGTTCTTTTGTTTGTTTGACGCCGAGAAATCTCCACCTCAATGGAAGGGAGAAAACCACCTAGGTAGGATCAAACCACACATCCCAGGACTACGCAGTGCTCAGGAGCTGAGCATGTGCAGGAGATCACATGATGTCAACATAGCAACGCTTTCTAAATACAGCGTTCAAATAAGGGACAGTCAGGGAGAACACCTCTGTGCCAGTATAGGGCTGTCTGTGAGCTGGAAACAACCCTACATTTGCCTTCCAATGAGCTTGCTGTTGGTTTAAAACCAATGTCTTTTTCCTGCATCAAAAATAGATGACATTTTTAAATACTTTTTTTGCATTATCCCCAGAGAAGCTCATGAAAATTCAGGAACCTGCCATCAGAAGTCCACAATCCCCATGTAATATACTAAGATGTTTGGCACGCAATTAACATTTAGGATCTTCCACTGCAAGCTCACCCACAACTTTTGGACTTTATTATTAAAAACTGATCAAAACCTTGCGGTGATTTTGACTAGGCAGCATTGCTTTGAACATGTCCAGTTGGAGTGTTCACGGTTAAACTTGTGCCAAGGTCCCTTCCCATAGCTACAGGCCAGTAAAACACACGTAAGCGTATTCACAGCTATTTTATGCTCCTCTGCCTCTGAATATAAATGAGTTCCCTCCTTTTAGCACCACAATTTGAAACTACCTATTTCACATTCTGATAGATTCCTTTTTTCAGGCTACAAGAAGCACGTACAGCAACCCTGAAGGCTGCATGCCATGAATCAAGCCAGCAGGGACTTTGTCACAGCATCACTTCAAGTGGATTTCTCTTCTAACAGGAAGAGGCAGAGCACATAGCAACAGCAGCTTTTAATGTCCCAGGCTTCAGTTTTGCTTTTTGTCAGAGTTTTGGGAAACGCTGGTGATACTGATACAGCTAGCAAGTTAACTCAAAGGGGAACAAAGCATCCTTCATTAAAAACAGCTCTTGGTTAGAAGGGAAATAAAACATTTCCCATATGTTCAGCTGAAACCAAGGTGCCACGATGCAGTGGTAGATAATGGAAGAAAATCACCTAAAAGAATACATTGCTACTTTACCCTGGAGATGGACACCTCCCTTTAGTGCTGTAGAGAACATCAGAGGCAGGAGGGAATGGGGGCAGCAGGAAATCAGAATATGATGAGAGCCAGAGCGGGAAACAGCACCCAGCATCTCTGGGACCACCCAGCATCAAAATACTGGTGGGGAATGGATTTGTAACATCTGGAAGGGACATTGCCAGGCCAGCAGAAATCACCACTCAAAAAGCATCATTACCCACTTCCAGAGAACAATCTAAAAGGCATTTGATGTCTCAGCAGGGGAAGGTGAGACTGGGCAGTAAAGTCCCAAGGGTCTGGGCAAGAACTCCTACAGAAGCACTCCCTGCAGATCTCCAGCACTTTGCCACGTTTCCAGGGAAGAAGATTCCTGGCCAGAGGAATATTTAATCTTTTCTCTGATAATTAAAGACCGTGAACAGTGGACTGTTACACTGTTATACAGTAAAGAGATCCTTACCTTGGGTTAAGTGCAGGGTGCAGCCTTGGAAATCACTTGCGTTATTAAGAAGAGATACTCAGATTCTTCAAATTTTCTTTTCATTGATACGTAAAGCCTTTTGTGCTTCATACTTCAAAATTTTGCCTACTCAGTTCACAATCAGATGTCAATGTCTTAAAAGTTTAGGATTAAGGAAAGAGGGCTTCTGTTCCTAAAAATCTTTGAGGACTCAATTTCACCTGTTGATCATAATCAATGTCAACTGCAATGGCTTCAAATGGTCTTAACTCATCAACGTGTGCAAGGGAACAGCAGCAGAACCATTTCTAGCTGACTACTAGATTAAGTTGATATTCCTCTGGCAGCCACTATCCTTTAAATAGCACTACTTTACCATAGACAGATACAGCCAGACATAAAATAGTGATGTGTTTCCTATAAAAAAATCAAATTTGTAGGAGCACTCTTGTCTTCTTTGCATTCCAGCTACTTTTTTTGAGATCGGCCAATGCAAATCTGCCCCAACCAACGTAAATACATTTTTACAAGAATTATCAACAGCAACTGTAAATTCACCACAATCCTCTACATACTCCACGGATAGACCTGATGGAAAGCAGCCCTCAGGAGAAGGATCTTTGAGTCCTGGTAGACAGAAGTTAACTATTAGTTAGCAACGTGGCCAAGAAGGCCAGTGGTATCCTGGGGTGCATTAAGAAGAGTGTGGCCAGTAGGTCAAGGGAGGTTCTCCTCCCCCTCTATTCTGCCCTGCTGAGGGCACATCTGGAGTATTGTGTCCAGTTCTGTGCTCCCCCATTCAAGAGAGACGAGGAAGCTCTGGAAAGAGTCCATCAGAGGGCAACAACCTGGAGAAGACTGAGAAGAGACCTTAACAATGTCTATAAATATCTAAAAGATGGACGCAAGGAGGGTGGAGCCAGACTCTTTTCAGTGGTGCCCAGTGACAAGAGGCAATGTGCATAAGCCAGAACACATCTAAATACGAGGAAAGACTGTGAGGATGACGGAGCACTGGAACAGGCTGCCCAGGGCAGTTTTGGAGTCTCCTTCTCTGGCGAAATTCAAAACCCACCTGGATGATGCAATCCTGGGCATCTGCTCTGGGTGACTCTGCTGGAGCAGAAGGGTTGGAACAGATTATCTCTAGAACTTCCTTCCAGTGATTCTGTACATACGATGTTTCAGCAGAAGCAAGTGCTGCTCAGCCAATGAGCCCTGGCAAGAAAGTTTTTTCTTCATACATTAAACCTCCCTTTACCTCCATTTCTAACTCTAGTTAGTCATAAAATGGAAAGTCTCACTGTAAGTGAGCCTGTACGTACACTGTAAGTGTAAAGAGAACACACGAGTGCTGTTCTCTTTGAGGGAGCATGCAACTGCCTGAAATAAGTCTCCTGAAACTACTTAACAGGTCACACAATTTCAGGCAGGTCTGTCCTTCAAACTAGCAAATACTAAATTGCACTACAAGCCTTTAGTTACATTTAACAGCAAAGTCATGGGGCAGTGACATAACATGTAATTATTTTAAGCCACATGAGGAGAAGCAGTATCCAGAGAATTTGGTCACTTTGAGGGGTTTTACCTCTCCTCCCCTCACAAGTATATGCCTGTGTAAGCTTCAAAATACTCCAATGCGGGTGCAAGCTAGACAGGAGAAAAGCCAGAATTCATCTGTTAGTGATGCTAGAGATTACTTAAAATCCACACTTGTCTATATTGTTATTAGTTGGCAGCATCCTCATAAAACATTTCCAGTTCTCTCTTTGAAATGCATGTTTGTTGGGAAGTTCTAATGTCCAACGAAACATCTCCTGCCTGCCCATCACCATCACACTACAAGTGCAATCTTTTAAAATAACCACAGCCATTTCCTATAGAATATGGAAAACATGTTGTTCTTCAAGATTAAATATCTAAAAGCTTAAGTATTAACAGTGAAATCTACCCTGACTGGAGAAAATGATCTTATTTCATATCAAAGTTTTGAATTAATGTTTCAATTTTTTTTTTTCTCCGAACTGTTTAGAAAAACGGTCTCGTTCTGGCAATGAAAACAAACCTGGATTAAAACTGACCATGCCTTCTCTGATTTTACACTTTAGTTTTTCTTCCATAATTTGTACAATGAACAAAACCAAATCACAATAAAATTGTTAAGGATAAAAAGAGAGGAAAAGATGCTAAGACAAAACATACGGAATATGATAGGTTTGAAAAGTCTCAAAGCCATTTAAAAAAAAAAAATCAGGTTAAGCTGGCTATTAATTCTGCTCTTAGAGAATCGGTCCAAATTCTAATGTTAAGAAAGCTGAGTTTTCAGAGAAAACCATGTTGAGGAAAGGACCTGCACTGCAAGGTGACTGTGAATCACTGAGGAAGACGTGTTGCCTCTTAAGGAATCACCTACAAAATAAAAATGTCTCCTCCCTCCAAGTCACACACCAATTTTGTGTGTATTTAACCAAAAACCCGGTCACTTGCTCTTTTTAGATTTCGATGGCAATAAGGAAGATACAGATATAGAGAAAGTGTAGGTCTAGGAACAGGATTTTATTTGACTCTGGAGAAAGTATCATGCAACAAATCTCATTTGTTTTTTAATAATCCCTGCCCAGCTTTCAGATGACAAATGAAGATTTACAAGTAAAAGGACGTGTCGGGTTAGCACCATGGGAGGAATAGTCTTCTCTTTACAACTCCATTTGATAGCTGGTTATAAAAGAAAACAGAGTAAAAGAAAAAAGCCTAGGTGACCTTGTATTTTCATTTTCAACACCTTCGATACTTAAATCTAAACATCAAGACACCACGACTCTCCTAGCATATCAAAATAATTCACGTTCAGCAAAACTTGCTCTGTACATTGAGAAATATTTAAGTGTCAAATGGTAACGATCACGAAGTACCAGCTAATATGGAAGGTAAAAAGTGCAAAGGTCCACAAAAAGAAGTGAAACAACAGAAATCCAGGTGAGGAATTTGCCCCTCTTCCAGTCTTTTGCAGGGAAGGCTATCATGACTTGCTGCAAAGATCAAAAAAATAAAAGGGATGTGTGCTGGGTCTGGCTGGGATAGGTCACATATCTGAACGTATCCTCTCATAGCCTAATTTCATAGGCCAAATATTCAGGTATACTTAATGTAAACTCTCCCATTTCCTACCCGTAAGCAACTACAGGGTGACATCAGACTTCAAATGTTTGTTTTCCTTACTTTTGTACTCCTTTCAAAAACTTACTCCTTGTGGGTTCCTTATGTAAGGTTTTCAAGGTAATGAACAGTTTTACAAACCATCCGACCTTTACTGAGGAATTCTAACACTGGACTCAGGAGTTTCAAATGTCATGTTATTATGTGCCGTCTTCTTAAGGCAATGGAATTACTCCTTTCAAGTATCCTAATTGTGCATTACAAATTGATACTAAGATTTCCTTCGTAAGCATCTCTAATTACAGTGCATGTATAATTATTTAAATTGTATTAAATTATTAACCTGACTCACTTACTAAAAGAAGGGTTCAGACTAAGATCATAAGGAAGTGGCGACTTTTTGTCATAGTATAGGAAATGTATCTTTTGATTATTTCCACCTTTTAAGGTCAATGCATGGACATTAACAGCAACATTAAAGCAACCGGTTAAAACAATTGTTTTGTATCCAAATCATCGCAAAATTGTTTACTTTAATCCCAAAGCAAAACGTGGTATAACCCAAATGGGTTGATTTTTTTTCCAGACTGATAACCATCAGCACCAGAACATCGACTGTAGTAAATGCCGTTTCAACGTGGAGAGCCAACGTTGGCGCTGAACTACCCAGAGGAGCCTTCGCAGTCATGAGCGCTGCATCACTTTACCACCAGGAGAGTAACGAGACTCTGAACTTTTCTTCATCTTTCCTTTATTTATGCTTGGACTCCCAGCACTGCACATCAGATACCCAGGGTCTTAATCTCTCCTATATCAATCTGCAAAAATACAATGCTTTCTCAGCTGTCCTTGCATCAACAAATCAAAGTCACATCCAACAAACCCTTCACTTGAGTAGTTACTTCTACCTAAAAAAGCATCTCTCCTCTTAAGGATTTCAACTAATGCTTCTGGCTTATAAAAGATTAAGTGCAATCAGTTACACTGAAAGTTTCTAACGCAGCTCTTGATTGTATTTTCTGTGCACGCATTTACATCAGGCACACAAGTTATATAAAATAGTTTGGAGTACAAAAATATGGTTAAAACATAGGAGTACCAAACAGCACAGAATTAGAAGAGGTTTATTACCATAATACCAATTTATATACAGAACCCCAAATTAAGGATTTTTTTTTTTTTAATTCTAAGTATTCTTCCCAAACTGACAACTGTAGTGTACACTCTAAAAACCTGCAAATTAACAACGCGAGTCTATTTTAACCCCTACATTGTCTATGCAGTCTGCACCAATCCTCTCTCTTCCACACAAAAATGTATTATAAATAATTTTTTCACAAAATGTCACGTATGTTTTATTGCACATTGTACATGCCAATAACTAAAAGAAAGGCTCAAACCTTTCGCTTGATAACTAACTGTTTAAATACCTAGCATTTACTTGTGTTATGAATACTACTGCATTTTTCAGGCTCTAACCTTAACTGATAATTTAAAAGAAAAAAAGCAGAATAGAAAATATGCCTTGAACTGAATAGCTTCTGTGAAAGAAACACGCTTTTTAAAATTTTACTGCTTTCTACTGTATAAAGTCATTAAAAACACCTGACCTAATTAAAACTTCGGTTTCAAAATTTCTGCATTTTTTTAACCATAAAATTAGGCATATAGCTGCTTGTATAATCATCTATTCCTTCTCTTTTGCAGAGTTAGATGTTATTGCGCTGCACTGATTAAAAGATTGAGTTACATAGGTCCTAGTGTTAACTGCAGGAGTTAGTGTGCCATTCTCCAATCTGCTGGTCTCCCCAGTGATGGGCAAGCATCAGAACACTAGAACAGGTTGGTATAAAAAGACACTGGGCGCAAGTGGCCATCAAGCATCAAGGCCATGTATGGTTCCCGCTAAGCAGATCTCTAGACTAAGGAATATGAGTAATTGATCCTTAATATGTGGGTTTACGGTATGCTGCACTAAAATATGACAGCTAAACAAAGAGAACGATTCGTGTGTGACAGATACGTGCCAGCTGGTAAAAATGCCTCACTGGGTAAAAACCTGCATTTTGAAGTTTAAAACTCTGGCATGAACCAAAAGATTAAAAAGTCGATTGATCAAATGTTTTGCCAAGGGTTTCTAAAGCTATTAGCCGTCAACAGCTCCAGAAAGGGATAAAACCAGCAAAACCAAACTACTAAAATTGCACTATTACAAAGAAACAAGTCCGTGAATGGGCGAGTCACCGGCTGCAGTTAAGGGACGGCCACTTCAAGAAGCCGATTGTTTTTTCGCTTGCAAGTTGGGATGTTGCCGTTTTTCTGGCTGCCTTGTATGAACTTCACACACACTTTGTCCTGTCTGAACTGGACCAGAAACCTAGAAGAGGGAGTAAGATACATTTTGGTTAAAGGTGGGGAAAAAAACACATGAGGAGCTTGAAGTCTTTCACTGCAAGAGATGTCATTTTCAGGTCTGTATTTGTAATAAGAGTTGGGGAATTAAGAAAAACCACAGGTTATGGTATGGCTTGAGTCTCCTTCAGGTAATATCGCTTAATTATTGCCTTTTGCCTGTAACTGTGGACCTTTTACAATAGTTAGTTTGCTATTCCTTTAGAAAGAGAGCAGTTTAAAACAGACTTTCTGATGTACCAGAAACGCAGCAAAGACTATTTCCAACTGCTTCACTGTTGTCCAAAGGGACTTTTCTGTTCTCATGGAAGGAAGTTGAAGACTTCTATAGCAACATCGGGAACACTGCTTTTCTGGTTTACATTTAATTTAGTGTATCTGGTAATATGAGCAGCTCTCATATTTCTAGTCCTTTGTCAGCCTTTACAGTCCCCTGCTCAGCAATTGGGAAAATTCACTTCCTTCTCGGCAATCTCCAAATGCAGATATTTCCTACAGTCCAGGATAAATTCATCCGGATTTGACTCTTCACTTTTTACTGGAAGAGAGATTTCATTGAACTAGGAGAATTGCTTTTTCAAAAAAACCCCAGCCAACAGGCTCCTGCCGTATCTGAAATTTCTCACTGATCTGGATAGCAAGATTAAAAGCAATAAACAGGGCAGCGCTGCCTTTTGGCTCACAGGCAGTGGTTGCTGACCTAAAAAGTCCTTTGTAATACAGCAGATTTTCCCTTTTAGCATCCTTAAAAAGTCCTCCAGCAGAGGCCAAAAACTTCAAAGAATTTGTTCTCCAGCCGGAAACCACAAATCAAGCTGACGGCAGAGCTCAGGGGAGGAAGTGGCCTCTGCGCCGAGCTGCCCTTCGCTCCTACTTTCCTGCTGTACAGCTCAGACACTCCAAGATTAACTTGTTCAGAGCTTCCAGCCAGACAAGTATCCGGAAAACGTGAGTAAGGCATATAGCCATCATCTCTTGTCACCAACGCTGCATTTTCCTGCACTCGTTGTTCCCATATTACACATCTAAACACTATGCCTCTTAAGAGACAGAACCCTGGATCAACAGTATTTTTGCTTTTATCAGCTCTCCTCCCAAAAAGTAGTGCCCAGTCGCCAACATAAGGCCATGTTGCCTCCTCAATCCCTAGTTGTGCTTGTATCTAAGCTCCAGCAGAGAGAAATTTTGGCTTCACCATCAACAGAGTTGGAACTGCTAATAACTTAAAATTACTCAGTCTGGGTAAACTCAGTAGCAACACACACTTGAATGTCTTTCATCCGCAAGACAAGCAAGAAAACCACATGACAAAATGCAAGGCTCCCAGAAAGCAGACAGTTTCCCAGACTTGAGGCGGGCTATGCATGCTTAAACTTTGTTTCGGTAGTTCGTTCCTTTGTCGCCATCATTAAACTAAACACTTACTGGGTACAGCCACAATTTTTAAGAGGCTAAAAATGCACACCCCTGAGCAAAGTAAATCACACCTGGTAAAGGAACAAAGGAAAATGGCAGATGTCATTTTTAAGAAAAGAGCAATATTAGCCTTTAAATAAACCCTCCAATCTGAACAAATACAAACTGTACTTGCCATCAAGACTCTAGAATACAAGCAGTGCAGTGTAGCCAGACAAAAGGTTCAATTTTTACCTACAGAATTGTTATTTCGCTATTATTAAAGGGTTGCAAATTTTCTTCTTTATTCAAAATTAATAAACCCACCAAATCAACGCTACTGAAATCAGGGAGCACTTCACAGAACAAACTGAGCACATAATGACCATGGCCTAGATGAGGGACTCGTAACTCAGCAGGCTTTAGGAGTTCACTCACGTAACACAAACATTTTTAATCCATGGCCACAAACACGGTCCTCGCTTAAGGCCGAAATATGAAACTGCACCAAGCAAAAAGAAATACTAATCTGAGATGCACGCTTTTAGCAAACAAAGCTTTTCAACAACTGAACCCCCCCGACAACAAAAGGTGACTCAAACACCACCTGCAGGAATTTTAAAGAATTTATTTTTCACCTTCGCAAGAGAAGGTAGAGCTTTACAGATCTACACTATCAGCACCATTGTTACGTCTGTTTGGGGAGGAGCTTTTCATTCTTTTTGGCTGTTTTCACTAGACACCTAGTGTCCACTCTAATCAATAAACATCTCATAGGAATATGTGAACTTTTTGATCACATACAAACCAATTATCTCAAATGTGGTATCTGTAATTATTTCCACGGCATCAGTTCTGCTTCATAGCCCTATTTGAAACTGCTGTAAGAAAAGCACGTTTTCTTTAATGACTTTCAAGGAGATCAGAGCCAAAATGAATACTGGAAATGAGTACCCATTGAAAACTGGATCCTTATTTACAAGTATTCTGTCAAGCGAAAAGAAATATTAGTTGCACAACAGCGCTTTGTTTTTCTAACATGAGATACTTGGCTTTTTAGCATGTTATGTTGAAGGAAATGGACTTTTAAGCAAACAAGAAACATACTCATCAGATATCTCGATGTTGAGCTTCTGCTTGGTTTGGCTGAGAGTAGTGCGGTAAAGTTTAGTGGCCATTTCAATAAGGTGATCACTGCTGAGCAGGAAATCCCCTTTACTGGCTGCTCCTGAACCCTGAAACAGGAAGGAAAAGTAGTTAGGACTACCAAAACCTCAAACATGAAAAATATTAAATGCCAGTCAAGCCGGAGGTTTTACAGAGTCTTCTTTTCCCTGTGCAATGAAACAATCTTTTGCCTTATAAATTAAATAGGGATGCAGAGCAGTGTACAGAATCAAAATGTGATTCACTCTCAATTAAATGACAAACCTATTGGGAAAGTTAAAATCCCCTTCTGACCCTAAAGGAGGGTCATCTTCATTCGTCCTACAAAACTGTCACGTTTCTGTTTTTCTGGCTGCACCGCAGCAAGCTCACAGATTTTCAGAAAGGAACAGAAACCAGTTACCAATGGCAGTATGAGGATGAAGGTGGTCAGTATGAAAAGACACTATACATGATGTTCTTAAAATCCATTTCAGCTAGAATACAAATGCCAGCTTAATGATTTTAGCAGAGCGATGCTGACAGTGCAGTGAAGCAAATATAGCACTGAGCGAAATTCCTTAGAACTGAGCAACCAAATTAGCTGTGCCATAACATGGATGTTTTGGCATGCCATTAAGAAGACAGAAATAATTATGCCAGTGTGGTAGGGAGAATAATATGAGAAAAACACAGCTACAAGGTATCCAAACCAGACTAAAGGTCCATATTACAAATGGGAAACTCCAATCCTGAAGAGGCTACCATGAAATATGAAGTCTGATTTTCGCAAGTAAATGATCTTTCATAATGTAATGTGTTCTCATTTTAAAGTTTTATCAGATATGGCGACAATCAATAAACTTCTAAACCTACAAGCTAACCACTATGATTTAATGCTACAAGATTACTAATAAACAATTCCTATATCACTACGTAAAACCATCATATTATTGCATTCTAAAGTTGTAACCAACCTCCTTGAGGTGCACCGCAAAGAAGCCATCATTTTGGGAGCTCATGGACACTTTGGTAACATCTCCCAGTGGAACCTCTGACTTGATATTCCCAGATTTTTGATCCGCAAGAAGAACGTTATTTTTGGTTAATAAGAAAATCCTGGATGTAGCCTGTGAAAATACAAAAATGTGAACCATTACCTACACAGAGACAGAACTGAGCTTTACCGAGCACCTGCTAAGACTACAAGAAGTTCAGAGAGTTAATAATCTTGGCCTATATATGAACATTTGATGTTCAGTAAAAGCTGCAGATCAGTGAAAATCTGGTCAAATTTATTTACGTGTCTAATTATAGATAGAGAAGCTCAGCTTATTTTGGCACATATGCTTAGGTATAAACAGTCCCTTTAATTACTAGCTTACGGTTAAAAAATTCAGAAACTGAAACTCAGGAACTGTGCAAATCAGGATAACCTCATTTCTCATGCTCCGTCAATCCCCAGGAAAACCAACATATCTTTTCAGTGGTAGCTAATTCAGGACCAAGCCTCGCTATTTACGATTATTCAACAAAACTGTGTTGCAGAAC
>WEIS01057186.1:0-19356 GCA_013389965.1 Todus mexicanus | reverse complement strand
GTACTCCTCCGTCTAAACTCTCCCTTTCATTAATCCAGCTCACAGTTGGATAAGTAGGGCACAGCAATTTAGACATTCTTGTCTGGGAACTTCTGACCTTAACATCGACCCTTGCTGCTCACATGCTCTCTAGGCTGCCTGTAGCCCTGTCCATCTGTTTGCAAAGTATGACACCTGCTTGTTTGCTGAGCCAGGAAGGTGGTCCACCATAGCCCTATGATTGCTCAACAGCCAAGCCTTTGACTGTAATTCCAGGGGAATAATCAATTGTGAGCTAAAGAAGTGCAGGTACAGCACTGCCACAATAACATGCACCTCTTGGAAGCTAGGGCCGGAAAACCCATGGTCAGACCATGAGAAGCAACCTATACTTTTCCTCTGCAGCAAATGAGAACTTGGAGCATTAAGTGCTACTGTAAAAGAAACAGCAGTCACTACCTGCATGCTAACTGAAAAGGGCCATGTTTAAATCTACCTATTGAACACCACTGGTAACATGGAGCTTTATATATTTTTAGTAAACACAAACAAAGGAAAGCACTCTATGAAAAATAACAAAGAAGCATGGCCAGTGGAAAAAGTTGGTATCTCCAACGGATAACACAGAAAAACATAAATTAAAAAAATTATTCCACAACTCCCTTTCTCCATCCTGTTTCTAGCATAGTTAACTTCACCTGAATTGTTTGCTTGTTCTCTGCTGCAGCCACCAAAGCCAAGAGGCCAGCTTTAAACAGAGCACTTCAAAGTTGTCTTACTGCATGCAAAGGCAGGCAAAAGAGATTCAAGACTTCAGTACAAATACGAGTGATGTGGTGATGGATTTTTCTTCCTGTGAATGCACATTCCATTAAAATCTTATGGACCCTATACTGAAGAAACATTTAGGAAAGTATAATGTTTAGACTACATTTAGGATTTGTGATGCTTTCAAAGCTTTTGCAGTATAAGATTCTATTTTCATGTCTGGGAAGTCTCTATCAGATTGGAGACACACAGCTGCTCCTCACTCTACCACATTCTTCAGTCTCTGCTCAAAGCTTCTGTAGGGAAGCAGGATCAGAAATCAGAGAAGTCAAAAGGACTTAACCATGACTACAACTATCAAGAATGACTGACAAAAGTATATATTCCCAGGGTTTTATTTTGCAAAAAATAATTATCTAAGAAAAACAAGATGAATAAGATAGTGTCAACCATGGTACACTATGTGGTGCATAACAAACATGAGTAAGAAGTCCGGAAGAAAAGTGCAAAGACTAAAAGAAAAGCGAGTGGCTAACTCACGACCAGTGTGCTCTCTTTAATTTTGTATTAAATCCACATGCAATTATCCCACAGGGACTACTACAAAACTAAAAGGAAAGCAGAACATTTGGGAGACTGTAGAGCCGTGTTACTTAACCCTGTGTTTCTTTAATATTTTGAGTAAGATCATCACTTGATTGAACAGTGGCACAATCTAGAGCCAGGTGCAGGATTCGAGTGAACAGATGGTGGCTAATCTTCCTAGTACAGCTCTGCCAATACAACTCACTTTTGACCAGTCACATCCCTGTTTTTCTGGCCCTTGGTCTTCTCTGGCTTGAGCACAAGTTGTCAAGGAGTAGCTGCTAAAGATTCACATACAGCTGCTGATCTGATTTTGCTTTTAGCCCAATACATCTTTTGTTTGTATTCCAGTCTGGTCACCAAAGTGAATGAACTCACTGGTGCACTCAACACACACATACACACCCAATCCCAGGGGTAGTCAGGCCAAGTAATGTTATCTATTAATAAGTATTAGCACACCAAACAGAAAATATATGACAGCATGTATAGAGGAAGGCTCTGAGTGCCTTGCAGCTCAGTGCTCTGAGTACAGCTACAAGCTCAAAGAAACACAAGAACTACTATGAGCTGGAGAAAGTGTAAGGAATAGGCTGAGAGCAAGGGAAGCCTTCAGCCCCACCACAGCCCTGCAAGTGCAAATGTGAAGCACTTTAAAATATCCTGCTTTCCAGCTCATCCTCTCTCAAGCAAAAAGGCATCCCAGCACAAAGGCTTCCAGCACAGCACTGACTGCACCTAGTGCAGTGTCAACTGCACTTTCAAGAGTCACATCCTTCAGGTTTCGGCTGCAGTTTGGGTAAGAAAATAGTCTATCATTAAAGATGCAAGTCAACAGCACCGTGTATTTTTATAGGAACTGGTGTGGGGAGGAAGAGGACAGAAGCAGCAGATAGTAGAGCAACAATATTTTTAAGTACACCTCAACCATTATTTTTCTATTCATTTCACAAAGAACTGTGCCCCTACAACTGCTGATTTAGCATTCAACAACATCAGCATTTTGCTGGAAATGACTGCAGAACTCTATGGATTAAGTTAATAGGAAGCACTTGATCTCAGATACAGTGAAGTAACGAAAGAACTGGACTGTCCTTATCTTAATCTCAATGAAAGGCAGAGAGCCCAGTATTAAACTACTTGGCCTGCAGGGAGGGCATGGCTTAATGGTTGCAGAGGCATTAAAAAGAGAACAGAAAATGTGGGTTATATCCCCGAGATTCTGTCCAATGGAGATCCACAGAAGCACAGACCTGTACTTACAGGAAGATGCCTTTACACTGAGGGGTTTTGGAAGCTGCAGAACCCCACAAGCAGTAATCAAACCCAGTGAGAACTCTTCTCTTGATCAGAGTCTTGGTTTTCTCCTACTTTCAGGGCAGATTCCTTAAATGCTAAGAGAAACACCACAGTAGTGAAATTACAGACTCTCTTGACAGCATGCTCACTTTACTGAGGATAAAAATGAGAACTTCATATTTACTCTCTTCTACAGCTTCACTTGGTTGTATCAACCTTCATGTTGAAGACTGCATACATGTTTTTATGAGTCTGATATCATGGGTAGCCTTCTTTAAACCTGGAGACATAAAGCAAATATTAGCATAGAAAGAGGGATTCATCAGTCTGAGCTGGTCTCTTGCTTCTTTTCATGGCTCTGTCCTGTAATCTGGAAGCAATGGAGGCTCTTCAGCCACTTATTTAATGCTGATTTTACTTGACCACTTTCATCTTTTTTACCTTTCATCTAGATAATTGCTATGCATCCAGCCAAATACAGCAGATAGTGAAAAGAACTGACAGAGTATACTGAAAAGAACGGACAGTATGCTGTCACCATACCTTCACCTCACCTGGCCAGTCAGAGGTACGAGCTTGGTGGACCAGACCATTCCACCCTCCCTCAGTTGAGATCCTGAACCATCAGATGATCTCCAGAGGTCCCTTCCAACCGTAACTATTCAGTAATTCTGCAACCCAAGCTTGTCAGTCTCTATGAAAGCACAGTCCAGCTGGCAGCTTGTGGCCACCACCCCTTCCCCACAGATGGGGAACAGCTGCTGTAGCACAGAGCATCGCCAAACCACCAAGCACCCTCATCCATGTCTGCTCACAGCACCCTAAAGAGTTCAGTGCCCACTGCGACCAAGGCAGCACAAGGGGAGGCGGGGAGCAGCTGCTGCTGAGGAGAGGAGAGGAAGGGATGGACACAGCCTTATGGGCAGACATCCTCCCTCCTCCAGCCCTGTCCCTCCTCCCAACCCAGCAGCACCTCAGAGAGCAGCTGTTTTCTGCAGTCAGACCCTTTGCTTTGCTTCTCTGCTCCTCTTCACCATCCCCCTTCCTTTAACTTAGTCCGTGCACATTTGGTTTTATCCTGTGTGAGACCTACAGGCTCAGAAGATGAAGAAACTGCTCAAATATGAATAACACAGGAAACAAATGGCAAGCAGCTAACTTGCCCACATCATCTAAGGCTGCTTTTGGAAGTCAATTGCAAAGACCAAGTTCAATGGTTCTACGCTCACACAGGTAATAAGGGAACACACAATTACTGGTCACATTGGGTCAGAAAAGCAGATCAAAGCCCAGGGTCCTGGCCCCTGGCAGAAAAGCATTCTCAATGACACAAACAGGGAAAGGCAAACCAACAGTATTTTTTTTTCCCTTGGTATAAGCTTCCTAATAGCTGTGCATTTCATGATAGGTATGAATGATTTCTGAACTTGAAATGTCTATGATGTCCTGCACAATTCACATGTGGGCCACTGCAGACATTTTTTTTTTCTTTCCATCTAGAATCCACTATGTATATTTGGTTAAAAAAATGACTTTTTTAGAGTAAGTCTGGGATTATTTGTGACTTCTGTGATTCAGAAATGTATTCACAGCTAATACTCTCATATTTTTCTCTAAACCAACCACAGCCAAAGCCTATTGAAAAAAAGTCTTGAAACCAAAACCAGAGAAAATGCTTTAGATAAAACTCTCAGTGAGATCGCGAGTCCTAGAAAAAACTCAAACACGATAAACAATGTTAAAATACAGATTACAGGAGGAAAAAAAAGCCAGAAAAATATTCACGATATACAGATAAAGAGGTCTAGGTTGCAAAATAGCTTGTGAAACTATACTGCCTAACATAAATCGACCTGGCCCTCAATTTAGTCACATATAAACAATAATAGATGCTTAACAGAGTATCACAGATAACAGCCAACAGCACTGACTGGTTTCTGTTCAGCCCAGAAACTGGTTCTTGTGCAAAGAGGAGGCAGAGGCAGGAATGGCAGACCCCAAAGCTATCAAAGGCTACAGCAGTTACTCTTCCATGGGCACAAATCCAGGGCAGCAAGGCTTCACAGCTGACAAGCAGCTCCGACTATGTCAGAGCTGTCATTTACAGACATGCCCAAGAGTTTCATCTGGAGGGCTATTGCTGTCACAGCATAAGCAACAGTTGGGTGCTCTGTCTACGCTGACAGAAGTGTTTCAGAGGCAATTATCTTCCTTTCTACCATGCAATCCCTTCAACAGTCAGAGCAGAGAGGCCTCCCTTGACAATTTGAATTCAAAGGATGGAAACACCACCCCAATGCTCTTCTCTTGACTAGTTTCTCTTCCTTCCCCACACTGTAGAGGAGCTCAGAAGGCTCGTATCAATGAAATGACAACAAATGAAGCAGTTGAGTCTTCCCCCTCTATCTTCCTCTTGCCTTCCACGTCCCTTCCACTTAACAGAAGCATTTTATCTACTTAACAGACCTTGCTCCACGACAATAATTACTTCAGTGATGGCACTACCAGGATTTGTTCAGGGGAAAGATTGTAAGCATGTTTCAGTTGCCACGCACTAAGGTTGGAGGTAAAATGTGTGAAGGCAGACATCCCAACTAGCTGTTCAGCAACACTGGTGGCACAAGAAGGCTTAGGGCTGATGTAGTGACATGCTGCAGTAAAAGACAGAAATTCAAGGGTACTGATATGAGTGATGATAAAGCCTTCCCCATGCCACTTCCTTTTCATAGAAAACACTATATGCAATCTTCAAAGCAGCAGTATGAAATCAACATTCAGCAGCTTATTTGCACTGTTTGCACTGCCTATTAGCAAACATGAAGGCAGGACATAGACCAGTAATTCTTTCAGCTTTGTCTGCATTTTAAATACAGCACCAGGTGAGAGCAGTAGAAAAGAAAAAGCCCGCAAAGCATTGAAGCTACTCTAGAATCCCTGATGTGAGAAAAAGGCAAGTAAAACAAGAGTCCACTGATGTGAAAAAATAGTCCTTTGTGCCAGCAGGCCATTACTCTACTCAAAAAGAAGTTGCAGAAAGAGGTCCAAAGAAAATAATTCAAATACGTCCATTAAAATCCATCGGAAGACTTCTTGTATACCAAGGAATAAATTTCTTGCATGGTAAAATGCCCATAGGCAGACCAAGGCATGAGCTCTCTGTCAGCGAGCCACACAGCAAGGATTCCAGAAAGACAAACATTTTATTTTAAATACCTGAGAAGCTCTCAGCATCCTACACTTACTCTTAATTTGTATCTTTCTTTTGTTCTAATCTTGTATTATTTTATGGACTGCCTAACAGCAGCAAAGTGAAGATCAAGAAATTTCATGTTATTATCAAGCAATAGCAGAATCGACAATATTTTACATAGTTAACATATTCTTAAGTGCACAGAGCAAATGGCCTACTGTGACCTCACATACCAAAGTTAAATCAAAACAAGACATACTAAAGAAAAAGAAGAAATATCGCAAATGGAAGCTAGAACAAAATTCATTCCTTCTTCTGCCCATCAACACCAAATAAACTAGCCAGAAGAGCAGTCAAATTGCTGAAATTGATGTCATATCAATTGGAAAACCAACTGAGCCCGTACAATGAACAGTAATTGCTCTCTACCAAATTCACGAGTCCAAGCTGTCTGTTTCCCATCTGCTCCTCTGCAATTTAAGCAATTCTGAACTTTGCTCTCCATTCCCAAATGTGTCACAGATTTATTAGCATGTCAGGGGCCAATTCTTAACATCCTCCACGAAAGTAAGCTAGTAGGAGTGAAATCTCTGTGCCCATAATCACCAAGGAGGACAATCATACATGACCTTACTGAGCCCACAATGAAAAATTCATAAGATAACAGCAGACATCCCCCTACAGCTAAAAGGAGAGGTCATTCTCTTCTCTCTTTGCGCTTATATGAAGTTATGTTTAGTACACAATGCAGACTACTATAAGCACCTTACAAATCGTTTTAATTTGTGGTTGGTTTTGCAAATACGACGAGCTCCACCACGCATCTTAACTCCTGCTAGATAGGGACTGGAATCCTCCAACAGCACAGCCGGGCTGGCTCAGCCTTTGAATGCTTTCCAGGAATGAAAGGGATGGAATCTTACCATGAACTACAGAGAATTTTTGCACAGGACAGTTCAGTCATGAACATGTCATCCAGTATTCTAGCCATTCTAGTATTATCTCAATTTTCTCATTAGATAAAAAGCTAATTATAATTAATTCCAAACCTATTTAATAGCTTGTCATTTCTGTTACCTTAAAAGAGTTTATAAAGATGCAGCTGCTCGTGCTCTCACAGGAAAGACCAAAGTACAATACTCTCATTCTTGAATTATATCGATAGCAATGAGATGCCATAAACAAAAACCAGGCTAAGACTCTACACGACAGATGACAACACAAACAAATTTGACCTCCAAATTTCAGATCTTAGGAAATATTCTCTAACATTTAATGACGATGTATTTTCCAGATTAACATACGTCTAAAGATATGATTAATCCCTGCTTTCATCACATGCAATATCTCAAGTAATAGTCTTTGTTTGAGTTGACAACCTCTACTGTGATATTAGAGAATTCATTTCACTTGTCTAGACTATTCTCATCTCTTACACGAGATATGAACGCAAAGTCCATACAGAAAGCCTTGCTATATGTTTTAATATATATTTATACACATAAGTTAATGCTATTTTAAGTTCATATTTAATACAGACAAGGAAGTAACCAGAAGAAACGCTGTTTCAGAGAATACAGCTTTTTGTAAGATTACAAGATTGTGGATAAAAGCAACAGCTGCCTCTAACAGTTTGCTGGAGATTTGTGATTTTACAGGATCTGTCACTGAAGAAAATGACATTGTTTAATAATAATAATACTGGATATGCTAAGTCTGCTAGAAGTAGGCTAAATTAAAGATCTCTCAACATATCTACAACAGGCTCATCACAGAAAACTGTTGTTAGTTCAATGGTACTAATATTCACAAATACCGTAACAGAGTAATATAACAAAGTGAGTAACTAATAAAGTCTGCCATTATTCACTATTTTATCAACTCCTGGGACATCTGCAATGACCAGAAAAAGCCAAATAATGTGAGCACAAGCATGCAACACGTGTTTGAATTGAAAAGCAAGACTACACACCTTAGAAAGACGATATGATACAGAATGAAAGGCTGTACTTGTCAAGGATAGATCACCCTTTGGGCAGCGCCGGTGCTACCCTGAGATACCGTGCCTGGTTTCATTACCCATGTACACATCAGAAGCAAGGGGCTGCTGAGCATGACATCCTTCTTTACGCTTACAAGCAATAAGAGTTGCTTGAAAAGCTGTTTTAAAGTAACTGTTACTTTGGCTCCATTTGCACTGTATTTAAATTAAGTACAGCTGCGAGAATGATGGGTGAGTAAGGTTAAATTCCAACTCTCTGTCTCATGGGATTTTAAATAGGCAAATTCAGCAGTGGGTGGGTATTAATTCTCATGTATGGACAAAGAACCAGACTGTTGTACAAGTTCAGTGTTCTCTAAAGGCCCACTGTCGTGAGGCAAAGATTTTTTGCTTCATACATGATCAAGTTTGCAGCCTCTGCAGTACGATGACGAACATTAAACCCCTCTGGTGCATCACCCTGGCTTCTCAGAGCAATGCACGCTGACCACACCACACACTGACAGAAAACACTGCACTACGAAGCCGAGGAGAACCCAAGCACCGAGTGCTGGGGTTGTTGGGGTTTCATGCCCAGCTCAGGAGGCAGCTTCTTCAGAGCTGGGACTGTTTAGTTTGAGGAGGAGGAGGCTAAGGGGAGACCTCATCGCTCTCTTCAGCTCCCTGAAGGGACATTGGAGAGAGGTTGGTGCTGGGCTCTTCTCACAGGTAATAGAACCAAAGGGAATGGTTCCAGCTACAACAGGGGAAGTTTAGACTAGATATTAGGAAACTTTTTTTTGCAAAAAGAGTAGTCAGCTCCTGGAACAGGCTGCCCAGGGAGGGGGTTAAATCACCATCACTGGACGTGTTTAAAGGGTGTTTAGACGTGTGGTGTTGGGGGATATGGTTTAGGGATGAATTTGGCAGAGTAGGGTTGACGGTTGGACTCGATGATCCCAAGGGTCTCAAAAATTCTATGATTCTATGACTCTATCCTATCAGGGCGCTGGGCCCAGCCTCGGGCCCTGCCCTGCGGCCGCTGCCAGGCGCCGAGGCCCTCAGGCCGGCCGGGCCCACAGGGCCGGGAGCTTCACGGCTGCGGGGAGACGCTGCCCTTGCCCAGCCCGGGAGCCCCAGCGGATCGCCCTGCCCTGCCCTGCCCCGGGGGCCGGGCTCAGCACCTCTCCGCACACTGGGGGCCCCGCTCGCCCGGCCCGGCCCCAGCAGAGCCCAGCCGGGGGTGCCGGTGCCGCCACCGACCCCGAGTAGCCAGAGGCGCCGCCGAGCCCCGGGAAAAGCTCCGCGCTCCTCCCTCGCCTCCTGCCTGCCCACCCCACCCCACCCCAGCCCAGTCCTGCCCCAGTCAGCCCCTTCCTCCCGCTCCCCAGAGCCTTTTCCTCTCCCCCTGTCTCCTCCTNGCCCGCCCTCCGCCCGCCGGGGAGGGCCCGCTCCCCTCGCACGGCTCCTGCCGCCGGCCCGGCGCCTTCACCCCTCTCGGGGGGTTCACCCACGGGCTGGGGGGGGGGCCTCGTTTTCCCTGCTCCTGCGGGATTTGGTCCCTCCAGGCTCTGGGCCAAGGGTGTCCGCAAGCCCCGGGCAGCAGGAGCCGGGCCTGGGCCGGGGGAGCAGCCCCGGGGCGCGGGGGAGGCCGCGCTGCCCTCCCAGGGGGTCCCCGCAGCTCTTGGGGGGCGGCTGGACACGCAGCACAAACCAACACCTCCCACCGGGATCCAACCACTCCTGCTGTGGAGCCAGGCACTGGCTGGGGCTGGGTGGTGAATGCAGCAATGCCCGACCGCAGGCGGGACCATGCTAGTTAACGGCTGGGCCAGCAGTTAAAGACAGGCGTATACAGGCAGGACCAGGGCTCAGGCAGCTCAGTTAATCCAGAACTATTTCTAAACAAAGGCTCTGGAAGGATAGAGGGTCGCAGCTGCGGGCAGGTATTTCAACACCTTGTGGTCAACACCCATAGAAAAGAGTCGTAGAATGGTTAGGGGTTGGAAGGGACCTCTAGAGATCATCTAGACCAACTCTTTTTCAGAAACGAACTAAAGGAGTAGTGAACTGTCACTACATGGTTTAGTGCAAGTTAAAGTTCAAGCTTGCTGCATACATTCCAGTCCTGAGCACATTTTGCAAAGCAGCTGCTTGTGGTTTTGGGCTACATCTGCGGGCAGAGGTGGCGGGCATCGTCACACCCACTTCTGCAAAAGAAAACAAGTTCTGGAGTCAGACCAGCATAAAAGCCAGTGGGAAGGAAAGGTGGCTTGATAGATTGCCTACACCAACCCTGCTTTGATTTACAGATGAGTCGCTGAAGAGAGAAGTATCTTTAAAACAGATAATTTGCTGTGACTGGTTCAGGAGGCACCCAGGACTGGAACAGCATTAATGTCGTCTGGATGCACTACTTTCACTTACCACTTAATCACTCGATTAACAATTCAGGCAAAAAGCCACACACACTTCATGCAAATATCTAGCTATCCATTAGGCATAATAAGCGAAATGAAATTACCATGAGGATATTTCTAAATCAGCTAATAATTGTTGTGTTTTTACAAGCCAGTAACATTGGTTAGCTGAGGAAGGGTAGACATCAATGTGTATTTGTTGCATGCAGTTAGTATATGCCCTGGAGAAAAGCCTTATTCATCCATCCTGCCATCAGTTAAAAGCAGGAATGAGCCCAAGCCTCTCCTTATGTTTGCTCTCTAGCTCGTAGCACCAATTGTGTCTTGAGACTGTTGTCTACAGCACAGTCTGAATTTCACACTTTATTCTCTTTACAGAAGTGCTACTCACAGCGTGTGTAGATTAGAAGACAAACCGTTCTGAATAGTTTTTAAGAACATAATAGAGCTATTTCAAAAGAAATAAACACATCAAGCCCTGTTTTTATATACACGTGAATCTGTGGCATTTACAAACAGCGCAGTGACCCAACTGAATCTCCATTTGGACCCGAGTACACAGAGATGTCAATACAGGATTTTGCAGGCACGGCAGAAGGGACAGCATTTTGGCAAGCACAAGTGTACTTGCCTTTGTACCACTACGTTTGTGTTAAAGACAAAAAACAAGCTAAATACCTCATGAGCATAAGGGGTGCTGGGTTGTGCAGTAGGAGAAAGTCAGAATTCAACACGTGTTTGCCAAGTCTCACACAAAGTAGCTGAAAAGACCCAGCATCGTTCTTTCCTACTTCACTGCACTCAGCATATGTAAATTAATGATAAATGCAGTATTACTTATTTAATAGCCTCCTGAGCTATGTGTGTTTCACATCACGAGGAGAAAATAAATTTTAAATGAAACTTAATCTGTTTAAAATCAACTTTATCACATCTGGAAACACAAATATTGTGTGCTTTAAGTAATAATGCTAAAGCAACAGAAAGACTTAAGTTTACTGGGATTTTTTAATGGGTTTCTCTCAGAATTTATTTGCAGTTCTTCAGGTCTAACATTACTGCAGTGTTTTTCCACTTATGATGTTTCTCTTTGAGGATAGTTGCAACATTTTTTTCCCCTATATCTTAAATTTAGAACTACACATGCTACTTTTTTTTTTTTTTCTACGTTTGATCTGGGAATATATGTAGCCATATAACCTTAAATTAATATTGCATTCAGCACAAAAGGCCTTATAGATATGCACAAGGTCTAAGTTAGGGCAGATGCAGGAATGCTGATTTTAAATGCTTGGGTCTTATTTTAGCATGCAGTATTTTAACCATCAATAAAAGCGGCAGTAATAGAAATTTGGTGGGGATTTTTGTTAGGCTGAGCTTTGGCTCTGCTTTATATTTGATAACTGAATCCTTTCATGATCATGCGCCACGGTCCCATGCACAGGACGCAGTAGTCAGCAGGCTGCTGCTCAGGCTGGCCCCACTGCATCTGGCATATAGAAATTTGGAGCAGACCGTGAGAGCTCACACCATGCTCCCTGTCAGCACCTTGTTCTTACAGATGAGCCAGCCAGTAGCTCAAATTAATTGTATCCTGATCACATATATACTTTTGCCAGGCAATAAAAGAAGGCTAAATCCACATACTTCAAATAATTCCTAGTCACCTGCATATCTGTCCATGCACACCTGGTTTTTATTTCTTTTACTATGGTACTCAGAATGATCACAAACAGAGTCTTGCTTTCCAAATGAGGCAGAAGAAGCAGGGTGCGTAACATAACCAACCACAGGGCAGGCTAGTAAGAAAGAGCACAGAAGCAGCCAAGCTGGTTAAGGCTGTGCAATAAATTATTAATTTGTCTTGGAGTTTTCTCCTAACGTGTGTACCTCTGTTCTAGCCTCTTGACCACTCGGTCATTTAAAGAATGGAACTGGAATTTTCAAAAATGCTTTATCTACCTATTGCTCTTGCTGTGATTGCCTACAGTAACACCCTTTTTACTGACCTCAGGAAGAGCAGGACTAGACCAATCTCTACCCTTTTTATTTTTCTAAGTGCTTGCAGTCAGCTTTCTACTGACCTGCCAATTCTATGTGGTTAACTGCTGGTTTAGGGGTCGAAAAGCTCAATGTTTTCATTGCCACCGTGATCTGAAACTCCCACTTAAATTCCTGTTGGTGGCATTTCTACCCACATCCCGCTCCTAGGCCAGGCAAGTCTTGTAGCTGTTGACCAGTTGGCTGAGAAGTCAATGTGGCTGCAAGGTCTTGAATGCAGATAAAAGTTTGACCAGCAGGCAGGTGATTCCTGTGCAGTCCTGAGAACTTACATGTAGTATCAGAGGAATCACCACTTCATCCCTCTGCCTGTAAGGCACACAGGATGAAAGGGGAAGGATATGACAGTAGAAGAAAAAATTCAAGTTCAAATATGCCAAAAATTACCTTGATCTCAGAAGAGAAGCAGCTGTCCATCTGTCCTCTGAAGAGGAGACGACTATCAATCAGTTCAGTGTCACTGAGCAGGGCCCAATGATGCAGGCACTGACACAAGCCCAAATCTTGCCTATCCACTTCTTTCATCTTGAGCTGCACATCGTCTTGCTCTGCAAGGCTCTCGCACTGGTAGAAAGCAACAAAACGAGATGACTTGATAGAAATAGTGAAGTTAGTGGTGTTTCAAAATTGGCAGTTAAGGTTTTGATCACCAATGCTTAGTGATCCCAGGCAGTGACACTTTTCCTTCAAGTCTTCAAGGAGCTGTTATAATTTGTATGTCATGCCTAAGGAAATCAGATGGTGAATTCTTGTGTAAAAATGTGAGGAAGTAGTTGATCTCAGAGTTTTAACTTCTTGTGTTAGAGTCAAATGTCTTCAGACTTCAGAGTGTCGTTATTCCTAAGCTAAAAAATGAATCCGTGAACTGCAAAACAGTGTGATTTACTTACCAGTATATGAATAAAGAGATTGATATAATTTCTTACCTATAGATCTTTCTTAGACACACATTATTGCATTGCAGGTATCGGAGAGAAATTGCTATGGAAATGATTCAGGTACTTCAGAGAGTGAGATATAATTTTATTTTTTCAAATAGAAAATTGCTCACATCTAGTCCATTTAGACACAGTCAATACGTTCCAGCACATCACATTATACCCAACAATGACAGTGCAAGGACCTAAAAATGAACAAATCTATTCTGAGTGAGTCAATTTACAGAAAAGATTGAGCAGCAAGAAGACTCATAACCAAACCGATGTTTAAATACATTTCTAATACAAGCCAACCATATTAAATTGACCTATGAACAGTGCACATAGCTTCTTTTTCTCTCCCCCTTCTCCACTCTCACAGAAGACCGGCTTTAAATCACTTAAGAGTTCATTATTTTTCTAAATCACCTGCACAGTTCCTTTTCGGATCTAATCTTGTGAGGTACTGAGTGCACAGGGTACTTACACAGGCAAAGAAGGTAACAGTAGCTGTACACGTTTTCCCATCCGAGATTGGACACAGAGTTTTGGGTAGAGCATGGGTTATGACTGCATGGCATCCAGAAAAGTATCTTTTTAGCAAAGAATATTTTTGAGGGCCATAAAATGCTGATGGGCCCCGGCTTCTATTGTCTCTAATACTCTCAAGAACTAACATCTTTGGAGCTAAAAGGAAAGCACCCTTTTGCATTTGGTTTTATAAGGCAATTAGGTATCTGCTGTAACCTCAGAGTTTCTATACAATTCAGAGCAACCTGAACTGGACCGACTGCAGCGTGTGCATCCCTCCTGGGCGAGCAGGCTGGACTTTGGCAGAGGAGAGCCATCTCCTCCTCAGGACTAGAGGCATCATATTCCTCCGAGACTGCACTTCCTCCTCTTCTTTGTAGGGTAGCAACACCAAGGTGAATGGACTTTTTAGATTGTAAATGTGAACTGAGAAAAAAACCACAATCTTTGACTGATGTAACTGGAGGTTTTTGCTGAATTCTCCTCCTGTTCAAAGCAGGAGGAGATAGTCTGTTCTAGATAGTCTTGTTCTACGGGATTACATGAGGCTTCTGGGAACAGTGATAAAATCCAGAATTTTTCTCCACAAAACTGGAAATACCAGCAGATCTCAATAGAGAAAATGAAAATATTTATTGCTGCCCTGCCTGCTCCTACTTTGCATCAATCTTAATCAACGGAGTTGGTTTAAAAATCAGTCACTGCAATCCATCTCAATAAAAATGTAACCTGAAGATCAGGTATGCTTAGCTTATGGATGACAAAAAAAAGGTCCAGTGGTAATTTTGGAACACATTCAAGAATTCTGCTATGTCTTTCCACTGCAATAAAAGACAAATTATATTGTTAAAGCCCTACATGTATGTTTTAAGGGTATCCCTTCAAGTGGTGGTAGCTGAGAACATTGTTTAAAAACCTTAATTCATATTTTATTACTAATTATTTACCAACTTGATAAAGCTATCTACTATGCACAGCTTGACCTATACACATTTATCAAAGTCGGAGACAACATCCAAACTGTAAAACATAACCAGACACTCTTATCCTCTTTAAACAGTCTAATAAATAAATATAAATACATAAATATAGCAGAGCGATAGTATATTCCTTGCACCAATAGAGGTATATTATTTTTCTGTGGTCAATAGTAAATCTTGCTTTTATCTTTAGAAAGGGTATTTTAAATTTCTTACAATACAGCAAAAACTTAAGATCATTCATAAATCCCTGTGACAGGATCTCGTGTGTCTGTTACCCTACAAGCACTTGCCAAGAGGGTTTTTAGTTTAAAGCTTTTGTAACAGGAACGCTTCCAGCTTTGGCTGTACCATAAGGCAACTGCTGCAAATTAGCACCATTCATGAAATAACAAGAACATCAAATCTCAGAGCATGAGGTAAAACAGCATTCAAAAAGAAACAGTCTTTCAGTTTCTCCTTGTTTAGGGTTGTGGGTTTTTTCCAGGTTGAAAATATAAGCGCATCATACGTGCAGTTGGGAATACTACCAATCTTAAATTGCAGAATTAGCTCACGTTTAAGAAAGTAGTTAAATGACACCTAACACTAAGCAGAATTTCTGCACATCTGCTTTGCCAGTATCTACAAACGAATGTACACAAAAGACAGAAGACAGTCCTGTAAGCAAAAAATAACAAACAGAAAAAAACCAACCAAAAAAAAAAGGATATATATTCTTGAGCAGCAAGATAAATGTAGTTATCATTTAGCACGTTTTAGAGAAGACCCTTAATCTGTGACATACTAAAGCTTTTTTGAGCATTTAACAGTCTTAAAGGGACTGTCATCCCTTTGGTAATCCCTTACCATTTCACAAAATGTAAGGATTTAATATTGCTTCAACTTCTTGTTCAAAAATACACAGTACACTAGAACTTACAAATACCTGGAAAATTAATTTCCGACACTGCGTTTACAGTAGTTTTAATGAGTGCTTAAATGTAGTTATTAGTCAAATGACCCATCCTCCACCAGAAATAAAAAATATATTTATAGGAGATGTTTGCTTTGTGACCTTTAAATAGTTCAACGTGGGTTGGCTGTGCCAAAATATTAACAAAAACCACGTACAGATTCAGACAAACAGATAGAAGCAATGTCATCTCAAAAGCCCTAAATGATATCAGCACGTTTCTCAGGAATTCTGTTCTCAACGTTCAACTAAAATTCCAAGAAAACAATGGAGCTCTGATTTCCCTTGCCCAGCCCCTGATGCCCATCAGACAGGTAAACTCAGTCCTAGTCTGTATTTTGCTGATCCTTTCAGCTGATCGTGAAATGATTCACTTCAGTACAATCAAAATAACTGCTTAAGAGCTTTTGATAACAAAACGACCAGTTTCCCAAATAAACGGATATTAAATTTGAATTCCTTCGTTTTTCAGAAGACTCTTTCTCCATGATGACAGATATTGCTGAAATTGTGTCTGTTTGCATGTGGCTGTTTAAATCCTGCCCAGCTGATAGCCTCTGGATAGTATAATGCTTTCAAAGTGCTGATCTTCTGCTTTTTCTTTCACTCTCTGCTCCTCTAAGGTAGACACGAGTTTGTCCCTTTCTTCAACCACTTTCATCATCTCAATAAAAATTTCATCCTCCTCATTCAGATCCATCTCATCTTTAAGGCTGTCTAAAAGATCACAAAATAAGAGGTTAAAAACCAGATCACTGTGTTGTTACACTTGTTGTACAGGTTGAATTACTATTATAGTCAATCAAAGTTAGTATTTTTCATGTTACAGTTCAGGGAAAAATTCTCCTGCGTTTGGGTTAAGGTTGACTATTAAGCCCCTAATACCTAGAGTGGGTCTTTTAGCAAAACTTAGACTGGAAGGAGTAGGAAGATCACTACATCTTTATACAACATTTCAACTGGAGTTTAAATTTTGTTTATACAAGGTAAAAAGCCAAACTATGAAACATAGAATGCATGGGCCTGCCCAGCACAGTTAGTGGAGTTACACACAAGTGCTTCTGATCCAGTTCAGTGTAAAGCTGGGCAGGTCAGTGTAGCTGTCTTCACTCAACATCAGATGAGATCTCACAAGCTGCATTTTGCTGTCTGAGCTGCGCTCACAGAAGAGCACAGGAGGAAGAGCCTCAGCCACTCAGGTCCTTTTTGGAGCACGCAGGGACTCAGGGCATGGTCTATCACTGTGGGCTGGAGCTTACACTCCTTTTGACTTACCATCAATGGCCATTTTCTCTCTCAGCTTTTGTTCCAGCCTGCTTTGGTGGTCCTCCAATTCTAGTTCTTGGGCTCTAGGTACCATATAAATTACGTTAAACAAGTTTTGGGGTATTTTTTTTACTTCCAACAAAGACATGTATGTTACTATTATTTCAACCAAGAGATTCTGTGTTCCATTTATCCAGTATTTTCTCCTCATGGGCAGTCAAAGCTGAAAGCCGTGCCTCCATTACCACAGCAACGCCCAAAGTACCACTACCACTTTTGCATTATGTATCAGATTAAGCTCCCTCATCCATCGCAACACTCCAGGCTCTAACCAGCTGTGCTTTGTTGGCAGCACCCACAAAGTGATCCTGGATAGGACTGAACAGACCCACACATGAAGGGCCCTGCCAGGCTTTCTGCGCAGGAACGGGTCCTGAGGCGAGGGAGTTAACCCAGGTGAACACAGCCAGACAGCAACATTCTGTGTTTTGTAGTGGTAAAAACAGCCTGCTTTTGCTTTTTTAACTCTGCTTTACCATGTGAACAGGAAGCATTGCTTACCACAACACCCAGTGAAAATCGAAGGGGAAAGAAAAGGTTTGACCCTTGGCAGCATCAGCACAGCTGGGGAGTAACAGGGGTGCTGCTGGAGCTAGTGGGTGGGCTGCAGCTCTGCACAGTGCGGGGGGCTGAGGGGTATGGAAATGACAAATGGCAACAAGTAGCCTACGCTGGTGCGAAATGCAGGGGTGAGGAATGACTGCCACAGCTCTCATCGCCTTCTCGCACTGCCTGTCTGGTGAGTGCGTTTCCACGGAAGCAAGGTGAGGGAGCTGCAGCCAATACTTTTTCCATCAACCACAGTGACATCTGAGGTGGTTTGTATTTGCTTGGTGTATCTGCTTGTTTCATCGCTGTAGTGAATTCCTAGATCTTTTCTCCTACATCTAGTAAAAACTGAGATAAACTTGTCAGATTATTTTTCTTCCACAGAAGAAGGTGCCCTAGTGCTCATTCCTTAAAGACAGAGCATCTATATGCTATAGTGGTTGAGAGGATTGTATAAGATTGGGATAATTAAACCACTCTGAGAGGGAAGACAAGAAGGGCTCAGCTGAAAAATCTGAAAAATCTATTCTGGATGTGTTTTTTCCATGACAATTTCAAACTGTGGCAGACAAAGTTGTTCAGGTGTATTGTGAGTACACCTTTCCCCTCTCCCCACCTGCTTGTCCTTACTTACATAATCAGGAGCTCAGACTCATAACGCATTAATTTATTCTTCTCCAGGACCAGCTCGAACCATTCATGTAGCATCTGAGTTTCATCCTTTGTGCCCGAATCTGTTTAAAACAAAAGATTTAAGTGTGCATGACCAACTTGCCTTCCAGTCCTTTTACCAGTCAGGTTCCCTTTAAATAGTCCTCATTTGTAATCCCAGGTGAGTATGCTCCTTATGAAATCAAAAAGCAGCTGCAACATGAGCAGATATTTGTTCACCTTCCAAAACATGGAGAGATTTCTTAACGTTCTCTCAACACAGATTTTCTTCTTTACCATCATTCTTCATGATTTGTTTAGTCAACTGATCCGTTATGCTAATTTCAGTGGAAAACATGTTTTGAGATTTTTAGTTCTGTTTTTTCTTGTAGGCAGAAGATCTCCATAAGCCTCCACAAATGTCAGTGGAAAGCAAAGCGATGGTACATCAGTGATTTATTATTTGGTATTTTGAACCAGAATAAAGGGAACAACAGGCATGAAAAATTATTCGTGGGACTGATATTGTTATTAATTTTTTTTAAGTGCATGAATTGTTTTCACTACAATTAGAAGATCATCAAAGCCTTATTTTGCGCATCAGTCTTCATGGCAGTTGTTTCACACCCACGCATGTTCTCTTCTAATTCGGTTGAGGAGCTAATGAATAACTCCCCCTAACAAAGGGGCCATTCATCCTGGGCTTACAGAATTATTAGAGGAGAGTTGCCTAAATGTCACTGAAGACTAGTGTTTGCAGGCCTATCTCTAAATTTGGTTATTCACAACCTTTGCAGCTCAATATTATTGCTGAACTGTGATCGTTTTCTAATTACCTTAATAATACCTATTAAATCACTTGAATTGCATAAGCGCAGACCTGCTTAAATACAACTTAACCTAATAAACACCGGTCATTCATTAAACAATAGTGCTCATTCTTTTTAAGAAGGTCGAGCAGAATATTAAATTCACCAATTCCTGCATCATTACACATACGTTATTACAAGCAGCAAAGCACTAACATTTTGTTTGGGAAACGTTCAGCTTCGTGCTTCTGCACCAGAAGAGTTATTGAGAGACTGTAGCATCCTACATTTCTGTATCTGCCCTATTTGTAACTGGCCACCTACACACAAACAATCAAAGGGAGAAAAAAAAAAA